>CAUYSK010089256.1:0-29303 GCA_963575035.1 Avahi laniger
CAACTATTAACCCAAGAATAAACAAGGCACACAATTGTAGGTCACATGCTCGCCATCCGGTTCGAGAGAGCCTTCTCTGAAGGGTCCTCGGCCACAACTCGGCTTTGCCAGAAGTCATGGCTACGGCGTGGTCTCAGCAAGTAATTTAAAAACTATTATTAAAGCTAGAGGTAGTGGATGCTGGGCTACCAAAAGCCAAGAAATGTTCTCTGCTCCAAAGCAGATACTATAATGGCAGAGATCTCAAACAACAGAGGAGATGATGACCCTGTGGGCAGAGGGCTGCCCCGTTCAGATCAAATCTTATCAGAATCAGATCGCATTTTGTCAGACACTTCACATGTTGTAAGAATTGAGTGGTGTTCTTTGCTCCTAAGACAGTTTCTGTTTACTGAAACCAGACCAGCATGTAATCAGAGCAGATAGACATCTACAATCTGTGATTCGATGAGTTCTTAGAAACCTCCCCTCTCAACGCTATCCCTTTTGCCCCTGGCCACTTCTTGATGCCTGGAATGACACCGTGTTGGAGTCATCTCTTTGGAGTCAGTATTGCTATCTCCAGTCTCCATATTCAAATGGAAAATGCCTCTGGAAAGAGCAGCATCTTGGGTCCTTAGCATCTGAGATGGAACACATTTTTTTTTTTTTAGCTTACTTGCATTAATCAGTTCAAGAGAACAAATGTTGATCATCTACAGTATACCAGACACTATGCTGTGGGCTGGCACATAATGGGGCAAGCAGGATAGAAGCAGTTCCTGAATGCTGCATAGACCTTATAGACTAGCAGGAAGGACAGATACATAAAAATGCAATGATAATAAAGTGGTAAGAGCCTTGAGAGCACAGGCCTCAGGAGGAAGAGGAGGTAATAGGCACAGAACAGAGGAGGGCAGGAGAAGAAAAAGTGAGCTCTGTGACATTTTTGGGGCGAGGTGCAGTTCTTCCATGTCCCACCTTCTGCTAAGCATTCTCCAGGGTGCTGAAACACCTCAGCTGAGCTGCTTTGTACCTTCTCCTCCTATCAGAGCCCAGATCCCAGTAGAGGGTGTCCGACCTGAGAACTGCAATTAGCACTTCTAGACTGCATGTGTTTGAAGATGAGTAAGAAAATCCTTGGTTATTCCAGAGGCTGCCAACCAGCACAGGATAAGATGATGCAGACTGCTTTACCCAGATGTTTGCTCTATAGCTTGCAATCAAATGTTACTATAGTATCCTTTTTCTTTCTACCAGATCATCAGTTCTCCTCATCTGGGCATCTAAACATTTTTGCATGAGCATCAGACAACTGGGTTTTGGAGTGAGTAGCCTCAAAGAATGAATCTGTCAAGTCTATAATATATGAGTTTAAATCTTTTCTTGCCTGTATTTCTTTTTATTTTAAGGGGTCTATTTCCCCCTTTTCATACTCCTCAAAGCGTGAAGCTAATGTGGTTACAATAACAAAATTATCTCATCACTTACTGTTAATTTAATTTTTAATTGTCCGTTAAATCCGGCTCCGAGATGTTTATATTTTAATTTTTAATGTCAGGGAGTTAAACTGCCTTCCAAATGAAGGTTAACAAGAGAGGGGGGCTATTCGTGACTCTGGAAACAAGGGAAATCACGTGAAATCACAAACATGATGCTGCTGTTTGCCAGGGGACGGGGTGTGGAGTGTGCACAAAGCATGAGGAATTGGGATAATCATAAGTATTTATTTAGCACTCACTATGTGCTAGATTCTGTGCTAGGTGCTTTAGGTGCATTATCTCATTGATTCCTCAAAAAAATCCTAGGAGGTAGCTTCTCTTATTGCCATTTTATATATGGGAGACTGAGGCTTAGAGACGGGAAGACAGGAGCTTAAGGTTCACAGCCAGTAGCGGGATGCTCCAGGAAGGGATCCAGTCTCTCCTCCAATTCTAGCACTCTGAGCTAAAATGCTACACTACCTGTTTGAAGATGCTGCACTGAGGAAAGACAGGATGGGAAGACATTGTAGTACAATGAGGCAGGTGAGACCTTGGAGGGACACTAATGGATTCCCCAAAGCCAACTCTTTGGGCCCCAGATTAAGAATTATTAGACTGATAGTCTGGCAGGTCCATTTGGGGTGTTGCATTCTCAAGTTCTGTGACATTTCACCTGTAGCTAAGCGCTATTCATAGCTGAACTTCTCATGGCCAGAGAAGAAGTTGAAGCTGTGGGCATCGCTGCTGCCAGGAACAAAAAGAGAGGTCAAAGTGATGTTCCCTTTTGGTCTTTTCTCTGCTTTTTGTTTGTTTGTTTTGTTTTTGGAAGGACAAGAAAGAATACTGGAAGATAAGGTCCCATGGCTTAGATAGTTGGGCAAACAGCGTTGTGTAGGGCTGTGTGTGTGTGTGTGTATTGATGTTAATCAGTAAGCAAGGGGTCTGGAAAGCTGGGAGAAAAATATTGTAGAAGAAAGAGCCAGAGAGGTCAAAACCTACATCAGCTTCTAAAATTATTATTTTCTTTGAGAATGTCTCTCAGGTAACCTTTTGAGAGTATCGCTAAACATCCCTAAGAGGAGTGACACTTTCTCCGCTAACCCCTTACTGGGAGTTAGATGATGGATGGCTGAGACCTAGACAGTTCCTCCCTCTGCCTCCCTCTCTCCCTCCTGCCCACCCTTCCTTTTCTCTTTCATGCTTTCTTTCTGCTAACAAATACTTACGGGGCATTTTCAGGCACTGCATTAGGTGTTGTGGATACAGTGGTGCAAAGAGCTGCCCTGTTTCTGCGTATTGGGAGTTTACAGTCTAGAAGTCTCCCAAGAACATGAAATATGGGAAAAATCATTGTGTGTTCAATCTCTACCTTAGGGGAAAGGGTCTTCACCCTCTCATCCTGAGTGACATCACAACTGAAAGAAAAAGAATGCTATTGCCAGAGAGATGCCATCCATGTCACAGCTGTGCCGAGATCTGATTCTCCCATGACACCTTAGCAGCAGCATAGCACAGAGGTAGAGTATGGCCTCTGGAAGCAGAATGCTGGGGTCCAATCCTGCCCTCTCCGTTTTTAGCGCTTGAACTTTGGGCAAGTTACCTAACCTCTCTGTGCATCAGTTTCTTAATCTGAAATAGGGATAAGAGCAACCTCAGAGGGTTGTTGTCAGCATCACATAAGTCAATGTTTACAAAGTGCTTAGAAAAGTGTCTCGTACATAGCAAATGCTAGACAAATGTTTGTTAAGCAGATAACATGTATTTTGCGTGTCCCTACGTAGCCTCTGGGTTAATAGCTGTGCCCACACTTAGCTGACTTCCCCTTATGCCTTTTTGCTCATGGCGCTGGGGAGCTAATAGGAAGGTAGTGGGGCATCCAAGCTAACTTCTGCTCTTCTCTCCTATCTCCTCACGAGCAGGCTCCAGCCACAGCCAGCCTTGCTCTGTACGAGTATTGCCCAAGGACATTTGTTTTGCAGAATTCTTGGAAACATTACTGGACAGTTGGGTTGCCTGGGTGACATGGATCATTTCCTTATATGCTTGATACCCATGGCCCAGATTGTAGCTCCTAGGGAATTAAATGTTTATGCTCTAAACTCTACTCTAAATAAATAACTTATACGGATGTAGGATGTATGCATGTTCAGGAATATTAGCCTGGTGGCAAGCCTTCCTGGGCTCCCAGGTGTCCCTGGCTGTCTCTGTCGTAAGGAGAACATCAGAGAAGGTATAAAAGAATAAAAGCACCAAATAAAGCCGGTATTCTGATCCTGTCTCCCTAGAGCACTTCCAGGCCCATCCAAGGGCTTCTGAAAACCGAGTGAGTCCTGAAAGGAAACAAGAGGAGCAGTCAATGGGGCTTGGAGGTGTTGGCTACATTCCCACTGTGATTGAATTTTGTATTTTACCCTGGGCTGGGATGGCTTCCAGAGACCAGTTTGCGAAAACAGCTATATTGAGCCAACTCTGTTTTCCCAAATAACTGTGAAATTCAGAGCCCTCTTCTGACTTGGCAGGGGCTCAGAGAGGAAAAGGGCTCTCGGTGAATGACATGCCAGCTTGGAGTCTAATTCTACTCAGTTTCCCAGATTAATACAGAAGATGTGCAGAAAAAGATATTTGCTTAAACCAGAGTGATCTAGTAGAATGACTATGGGTTTGGGGCTGAGGCATCTTGAGTTTAAATCCTGGGTCTGCCACTTATTAGGAGAATATCTTTGGGAAAGTCTCTCATCTCTTTAAGCATTAGGTTCCTCATCTGTAAAATGGGTATGTTAGTCAGCTTAAGCTGTTTATACTGCAGTAACAAACTGACCCCCTACCCCCAATCTTGGTGGCTTATAGCAACAAAGGTTTATTCGTCACTCATTATATTCTGGCTGTGGGACAGCCCTCAGCTATAGTTCTGTGGCTCTTCTCCAAGTGGTTTCTTCATTTTGGGGTCCAGGTTAAGGAAGCATCCACTTACTATTTTGGTTTTCAGCCTCGGGGATAAGATAAGAAATGATGGCAGAGTCGTGCGGTGTCTCTTACGCTTTTATTCAGATGTCTTCTATAATCACAAATACTCACATTTCATCTGCCCTGGGGGCAGGGATGGTATACTTCTTCCACGGAGAGGCAGCGCAAGTTACAATGGCAGTAAGCAGGGCCATATAAACCACCCTCTTAGAGGGCAGCAAATATAGTAATTTGGAACAATAATATAGCCTACCACAATAGAAATAATAATGCTTCCCTCTTCCCAAGGTAGTTATGAAGCCCAAATGAAATCATGCACATGAAAGTTTATTACAAACTATAAAGTCCTGTGTTCATGCTACTCATTCTCTTTAATGCCAAGGTCTCCATGGGTCTCATAAAGGTTGAATGGAGACATATTTTGTGCATAGCTCTATTTGTTGTCAAATATACTCCCCATATATTTTGAGTTGATAATTTCAGGGTCAATTTTACTTCACGCAGCCCTTTTTATGGGATCCCAGAATCCAAAGAGTTGAGTGAGTTTTGCATGCAGATGAATGTCCAGCCCCATATTTCAGAAATTCATGATAAAGAATTGTGGAATTGCCTGGCTTTGTATCAGTATGAATGACAGGTTCTCCTGAAAGGAACTGGGCTTTATCAGTTGGGATATGACCTTTCATTGTCCACTCTTCATTGATTGACTCTTTGTTCTTACTACTGGAGAAGACATTTACAGAATCACATCAGAGACTGGCAAAAGTCCCCCTGGACAATTTATTAGGAAAATGGAGACCTGTAAACTTGAGAAAGGAATTGAGAAACATAACACCAGGAAAAAACTCATTTAGACATATCACAAGACTTCATTAGTTGATTAATTTACTCAATCCATTATATTCAGTGCCTGCTATATGCTAGGTGGTCAGTATTTAAATAATGTGTTTATTCATTGATTTGGCCAATATTTATTGGACATCTACTCTGTGACAGGCACGATTTTAGGCACTGGAAATGTATCAGTGAACAAAATACTCTGAACTCTTGCCATTAGGGAGTGGATCTTCTGAGGATAGAGGACTCAGGAGATACGCAATAAATAAAACAAATAAGCAAGGGAAATATGTGGTATAATGCCACAAAAGTAAGAAAAGAAGAAAAGAGGATAGAAAGTGTCAAAGGGAATGAAACTTTGAATAGGGTATCTGGAAAGGTCTCGCTGGAAGAGTGACGTTTGAGAAGAAACCTGGAGGAGAAGACGAGGACGTGAGCCTCGTGCAAGAACAGTCCTGGCAGAGGAAACGGTAAACGTGCTCCGTGAGGCAGGAGGATGCCTGGGGTGCCCAAGGAACTGCAAGGAAGCCATGGGGCCGGTCTGCCATGAGCTGGAGGAGACTCAGAAGAGGATGTCAGGAAGGAACAGGGGCTCAGATAGTATAGGTCCTTCAAGGCTGTTACAGGGATTTAAATCTTTTGCCAAGTAAATGAGAAGGCAAATTTAAGATTTTTGACCAGAAGACCAACAAGAACTGAGTTATATTTTTCAGTGGTTGACTCTGGCTGCTACTTTGGCAATGGATGGAAGGGTAGCCAGGACAGAATCAAGGGAGACTTTTTACAAGGCTCATGCAACCATGTAAGTGAGAGATGGTGGTGGCTTGGAGCAAAGGGTGATGGTCATAAGTGGTTAGATCTGGAATGTATTTTAAAGGTAGAGCTGCCAAGATTTGCACATGAATTAGATGTGAGAGGTGTGAGAGAAAGAAGAAGATGACAGGGCTTTTCCCTCCTGGGGTAATAGACACCCACACACACAGTCATAAACAGAAGAGTAGGGATAGAGGTCTACATGAGTCTTTCTGGGGCCCCTTAGCATAAAAGTAATTAAGATGCCTTAGCTGAATTTTGATGGATAAATGGGATTTTTCCCAAGAGAAGAAGAGGCTCTAAAAATGGTGCTATAGTTTGAATGAGTCTCCTCAAAAACTTGGGTGTCGAAACTTAATGGCCAATGTGATATTAACAGGTGGAGCCTTTAAGAAAGGATTAGGTCATGAGGGCTTTCTCCTGTTGAATGGAATTAAGTGTTCTTACAAAGGGGCTTGACGGAGGGAGTTCACCCTTCTTGCCCTACTGCCAGGTAAGGACGCAGCAAGAAGACCCTTACCAGATGCCAGCACCTTGGTCTTGGAGTTTACAACTTCCAAAACTGTGAGGAAATGAATTTCTACTCTTTATACATTACCCAGTCTCGGGTATTTTGATATAGCAGCACAATTGGACCGAGACAAATGGTATGTGCAGAGAAGTAGAAGCCATCCAATGTTGGTTGAGGGCAAATTGTGAGTTAGGAGGTGGCCAGAGGTGAGGCTAGAACAGTGGTCAGAATCCATGCTTTGGAGCCTCCTGTGGGCTAATGTGGATAACTAGGACCCCTTTTTGTAGGAGATACACTTTGGTTTTAGCAAAAAGTGACATGGTCAGATTTGGGTTCCTAAAGTGTCCTCCATGGCAGTGTGAAGAGTAGATTGGAGACAGAGACAAAATGGAGCAGGGATGAAAGTTAGATGGATCTGGAGAGGACAGAGATGGATGAGGCTTGACTCAAGGAAGCAAACTGGGTTGAAAGACTTTGACATCCAACCCTAAAAGCTTTCATAGCCCTGAGAGTAGCATGATCAAGTCATGAGGCAGGGCTCCAAAGACTGCACCGTACTGGCTGCACCACTTCCTTCTATATAATAGAGGCTTCTTACCCTTTTCCAGAACTCAAAGGGAGGTTTTGCAGCATTCAGGTGAATGTTGGAGAAAGTGACCATTTCGGAGGACAAGGGGCAGAAAACACAATGTAAGCTACAAAAGCATGTAGCATGAAAGGATACTAGAGAAGTCCCAGGTCCATATTTTTAGCTGCTGACCCACAGTAGGAACAAAAATTAACATTCTTAAAATATCTGTCTATGGAAAGCAAGATAAGACACTGGCTGACTGTACTTGGGTCATATGCCCACCTCTCAAGCAATCACAGTAATCAGGAAAACAGAGTGTGATTGGCCCAGCCTGGTCATGGAATAACCCCTGTGACCTGCAGAGAGCATCTCTTCGCAGAGAAAGTGGGATGAGGGAGCATGCTGGGTAGACCCAAAACAATAGCATCCATAGGGTGTAAAGGAAGGTCTCAGGAAGGACGTTGGAGGAGAATAGATGATGTGAGTCAGGAGTCGTCACTAGCTCCAGGGTTCTTCAGCTCCATTTCCTGGCTGCTCCTATAGTCTGCATCAGAATCACACAATTATCATTCAATTCCAAATTAAGCAATGAGCTCTCAAACTGCAGAGGTTTTCTTAGGTAATTCCACATGCCAGAATAACCTGCCCTTCTCAAATTTGGCCTTGTCCCAAACTCAACACAAACGTCCCTTCCGCTATAAATTGTTTCTGTTATCACCAAGGCCGACTGATCCCATCTCTCCTCTTATTCCTGGGGCGGTTCATTTACACCCCTGCTATAATACTTAGAATGTTGCATTGTACTTAGCCGTTCACTGTCTGTCTACGAGCTTTGCCTCTTAGACTGTGAGCTTGTGGAAGAGGATGACTATGTCTCATCTGTCTTTGTGTCCAAATTCCATGAACAATAAAAGACACATAATACACTAAAAAATGATAGCTCAAAATGGCGATTGCCTTTTCCTATGTTGGGACCGGGTTTGCACAAAATCAGCATGACTTACTGGGCAGTAAGATGGAATACTAAATATTTGCAGTGCGTAGATGGTTTTTGTTCTCAGCTCTATATTTGGAGAAATGCCCTTTCTTCTTTTCCCTGATTAATATATTTTCACCTGACTAATCATATCATCCCATACCCCTGACCGCAGACATGAGTCCATGATCCAAGACAGGTAAATTGGGGAAAAATGTTTTTTCTTTCTTTGTATCATAGATTGTAAGATTGAGACAGCTATGGGGCAATATTGCTGTCAAATGCAAAAATCTAATAATGAAGCTAGACAGAGAAAAGATGTTTCAATAGAAAAGGAGAGAAGAAGTGAGGAAGGGAAAGGGGAGAGGGATGGAGAAATTGAAGGGAAGGAAAGAAAGGGAAGGAGGAGATCAGATGGCATAATTTGAATCCCTGGATCCAGTTGACCTTAAGTATATAAAATCCTAGGACTTAGAGTTACCTGAACCAAGAAATTCTCTTTTCGCTTAAGCTAAATCCAGCTGGACTTCTGCCATTTGTGACTGACAATGTCATGATTAATATGATATTATAGCTGCCTCTTCAGGAGGCAAAAATCCTATTAGAATATAAAAGGCTCTGATAAGCCCTGCAGGAGGCAAATCAATGTCATTTTGTTTTTGTTTAACCAAGTAGCTCCAAAACTTATTTGATCACTAATTCCTTTTTCTAGTAACAAGTATTAGTATCTGAAGGTCTGCTATTTTTACACTTTGTAAAATATCAGCTAAAACCCTTCCTATCTTAAGCTAGAAGAGCATACATTTGATAATGCAAAATGAAGTTATCTAGTGTGTACAGGGTTTGGATCCATGACTCAGGTCAGCTTAATCAAGAGAGCTACTATTCTGAGTTAGAGGAATTCTCTGGCCCCAGAAGTCTTTGTGGCACTTGAGTTTATAATACTAGTAACAGAATAATAGTAGTATTAGTAAGTATTATTACCACTACTAATAATTAAAACAGCTATTATTTGTCAAGCACTTACTATGTGCCAGGCACAGTCTTGAACACTTTATATAAATTATCTCATTCAATTCTCACCTGTAAGGCTGGCAGTATTCTATTTCACAGCTGAAGCAAGCAGAAGCTCAGAAAAGTTGAATTACTTGCCCAAGGTCATAAAGCCAGGATGTGGATGGACCAGTATTTGAGCAAAGATCTGACTGATATTGGCACCCGTGCTCTTTGCCATTACATATTAATGCTTGAAAGTAAATCATCTAGCTGGATGCATTAGACATCTCTGATAACTATTGCTTAATTGGCACAGCTATATTTCGACCAAGGAACCCAATCAAAGAACCTCATTGCATTTTAACAAGCACATTTTCCACTACTCCTTGGGCAAAGCAGGTGGATTATAAATATGGGCTATTACCATTATATTGTCATTTGTGTGGATGCTATTTTAATAGACCCAGGATTTTCAGTTCCATAGAGGTGCAGTACAAAATAGAAATTTTGAAAAAACAACAAACCCAGCTACCATCTGAAGATGGCTATTTGGACGGGGGAGTTGTGTGAACATAGGAATGGACATAGCTGGATTTCTTGTCTGTCAATAGATGCTGACTTTCTAGCAACAGTGCACTACCTTCTATGGCAGCCGCGTCTTTCTTACAGCGCAAGAATCTACTCAAACCTGACTCTGAGGAATGACCATCAGAGCTTAGTTTGGCTGCTTCCTGGCATGGGAGGGTCACTACCTGATACCACCAGTCACTACCAGCCACAGAGAAGAGTCAAGCGCACCTTCCCAAGTAAAAGGGAGACCTGGTGGGAATTAAGGATAGATACAGCATGAGAATTCCAGGACTTTGAATCCTGTCTCTGTCACCTACAAGTTGAGTGACTTTCTTCAACAGTCCCCTAATCTCTCTGGGCTGTAGTTTTCTCCTCTAGAAATGCGGAAATAGACCTTGCATTTGCCATCTGACAAGGTGCTTGTGAGGGTCATAAAAAAAATCTGCTATGTGAAAGCACTTTTAAAACTCTTACATGCTTATAAAATATAAGGTAGTTATGCACTAGATTATTGATATTGGTTATCCAGGGGAAGAGCAGGGGGGAGATGGGAGAGGTGTTAAGAATATTTTTTTAAAAGAGTAAATAAACAATATTTTTAAAAGTCAGCTATAAAAACTGCATTATAGCGTGATGCCATTTTCATTAAATATATATTATGGATACATGTAGAAAAATATACAAGAGGATGTTCTTCAAAATACTGGCAGATTTAGGTGACTTTTACCTTTTTCCATTTACTTTTCTATGTTCAAATTTTTACAATGGACGTGGATCATTTATATAGTCAGAAAAAACAAGAAAGACAAATGCCTCTTTCACTTGGGAGTTGTGGGAGCTACAGAGATACATTGCTCATATCTCACTGGAAGAAAGGACTTGCTGCCCAATTGTAAGGAGTGTGGTTGGCTGGCAGCCTTCCACCATGAACTCCTTTGGCTTTTGAGCCAACTCATGTTCTTTGAGGGGCAGCTCCAGCCTGGGGCTAAACATCACAGGGATAAGAGGACCCAGCCATTTTTCACCCAGGGAAGACTCGTCTTTCCTTAAAAAAGAAAACAACTTTATTGAGGTACAATCGATATACAAAAAAAACATGCATATGTTAAACATACAATTTGATGACTTTAGACACATGCAAACACCCACGAAACCATCACTGCAATCAAGGTAATGGGCATATATAATACCTCCAAAAGTTTTGTGTCCCTTTGGTATCATTTTTCTTTTGCTTTCTTGAGACCTTGTATATAACTCAATTATTAATAGAACACGCATCACATTGTGTTGGATTATCTGCTTTTGTGTTTCTCTTTCTGTTTCACTGCGCGGTGAATGAGCTTAAAGGCAAGGACGTGTTTTATTTGTATTTGCACATCCAGCCCCCACTGAAAGCTCAAGGTTTGGTGCATAATAGTTGCATAGTATGTGTTTGCTAGATGATTCTGACCTCTTAAACCATATACATGCTTTAGTAGAAGTTTGGGGTTTTTTTTAATGACTAAAGCCCAGCTCAAGAGGATAAAAAGTATATTTGCTCATATAAATAAAAAAATAAATAGAGGAAAATAACTTCAGGAATGGCTGAATACACAGGCTCAAATGAAACCACCGGCACTCAGTCTTTCTGTCTTTCAGCCCTGTTTTGCCCTCCTTGTCTTCATTCTCAGGTTGGCTCTCCAAGGTGGCTGCTGTAAGCGCATATCCCTTCAGCCAAACAACCCCAAAGGAAAGAAAATGAATCTTTGTTGATGGTCCTGGTAGAATCCCAGAGTCGAATCTCCCCGGACCAGCCTGGGTCGTGCGCTCATTTCAGAACCCATCACTGTGGCCAGAGGAAATACGCTGACTGGTCACACCTGGGTCTTGCACTTATTCTGGGAGGGCAAACAGGTGCCAACCACATCACAATTACACAGCCTGAGTACTGAGAAGGGGTTGGACTACCAAAGGAAATTACCGATGCTCCCATCAGAAGAGGGGAATTGAATGCAGGTCAGGCCGTGGTGCATGTTAGGATTTCACCTTGGGGATGTTAGCAAAAAAAAAAAAAAAAAAAGGTGTGATGCTTTGAGAAAAATGTTGTAGGCAAACCCCACATCCCAGAAGCCAGATAAATGAGGGAGAGAATCTTCTATCTGCACAACTAATCAGAAAGTTTCCCTGTTCCTTCTCTTGCTCTATTGCATTTTAATGTTTGCCTCCAAACTATCAAGTGCACATCTGTACATGAAGCCATAGACGCATGTGCCTTAGGAAAATAGGTAAGGAATTAAATGAAATTCCTTTTACAATAGAGAAACAGTTCTACAACTGCACCCATGTCCTTTGTTTCCTGTCTCACTTACCTAATAGGAATAAATTGGAAAGATGCAAGCCCACCCCTTACTCCAGGGGGGGATAAGGAACTCTATCACAGCAGGCTATTCATAAGATTAATCAAGAGAGGATTTTTATGATCAAAGTTTGGGACACTGAATTCAACAAAGTTCAATAGGTATCTTTCCCACAGAACTTCTCAGATCCTTTAATATGCTAATTATCTTTGAGATTTTTTTTTTTTATAATGAGGGAGACTAGAGATAGTAGAATTTCATGACCTTATTTTTTTTCCCCAACACTGAACCCTTTTTGGGAAGTGCACATCACAGGACTGGTGTGATGAAGAAAACATTTTGGGTTGGCTCTACAATACTATCTTTCAAACATTTTCAAAATTCTGATGATGGACTTTGATTGTTACATAGAACTGTCAAAAACTGAAAACAACTCGCATTTTTATTTGGCAGACCATTCAACATATGTAGGTACAGCTATTAAACAGCTTCTCTATTTTAAAAGCAATTTCATTGGGTTTACGTGGACATAAACACAGGCTCGGAAGTTCCTGAATCCCTTCTTCTTGTCAAGTTCCTTATTCAGGAACGTGGCATTAAATCCTTTCACAATCCTGCCCCGGCCTCATGTTCCAATCTCCTCTCAATCCTCCTTCCCATCCCAGGCCACTGATCCTTCCATCCTTTGCACTTTGCCTGCCTGTTCTTGCCTCCAGGCCTTTGGTCCTCAGTTGCCCCTGCCTGCAGTGCCGTTCTCTGCAGCCCATTGTATCACACCAGTTGTCTACAGTCCACCCCTCTCTCTCCTCCCGTCTGGATCCTGTATGCCAGTTAGGGTTGTGTCTGGGGGGACACAGCTACTGGAGAGAGAGGAAGAGTGTCTGTGTGTGCGTGTGTTGGGAGTTAGTGTTTGGGAATCAAATCCAGTTGCAGAAAAGTCAGGGAGAGGATGACTCATGGGGCCCTCCTTCCTCTCACACCCCTTTGTCCGGTGGAGGGTAGACATCAAAACAGCCTGGGGAAGTGATGAGCTGTTGGGGGAATGAACAGAGGTCTGCAAAGCAGAAGCACTGAAGCCTTACTCCTCTCCTGCCACTTCCTGCATGTGCGACTCTGGGCAAATTGCTTTTTTCTCTGTGCCTCGGTTTCTCCTTCAGTGAAATGACGGGATTGGGATAGGCCAGTGATTGCTTTACCTCGCTGGTCACTGCAGTCATCTGGAAAGCTGGTTTTAAATACAGTTTTCTGGGCTCCAGTCCCCGGAGATAGGTTTGAAATGTTGGGCACTTACCGGGAATCTGAATTTTAATGAGCTCATCCTGGTGTGGGTAACACTGGGTTAGATTATTTCTGAGATCTTTTTCCAAAACAAGGCATTGATAAATATCCATTCTATGTTAGGGTAGTGGACATCTCTCTTTGTACCCTTCCTGCTACTGTGGTTCTGATGAAGCTGTCAATCACAGAATTCTATCCATGACCTAATCCTGTCCAATCATAGGACTACTCTCCTCTGGTCACTGTGAAGGACCAGTGAGAGTCATGTGACCAGCCAAGCCAATCAGAGCTTTCCCTGGTGCTTTTTACTTGGAGCTGGAAGGAGAAATAGCCTATTCTCTAGGGCCATGGAATTCAGAGATCATTATCCAGAGCTTTCAGGTGCCATGTGACCCACCACATGGAGAAAGCCTGTCTGCAGAAGGAAAGTGTGAGGCTGGGTAAAGAAAAGCTGAAATAAGATGGATAGAGTCGGGCAATCCTGGTAGCCTCCAGTTTCTCACATTCCAAGAACTTCCCTAATTGCTGCAGTCTGTTCTGTGAGCTACACTGTGTTGGGGTAGTGGACATCTCTCTTTGTATCCTTCCTGCTACTGTGGTTCTGATGAAGCTGTCAATCACAGAATTCTATCCATGACCTAATCCTGTCCAATCATAGGACTACTCTCCTCTGGTCACTGGTGAAGGACCAGTGAGAGTCATGTGACCAAGCCAAGCCAATCAGAGCTTTCCTTGGTGCTTTTTACTTGGAGCTGGAGGGAGAACAAGTAAAGACCCTTTTTGCTTAAACCAGCTTAAGTTGGCTCTCTGTCACTTGCAACTAAGGATCCTGTGGCAAATTCAGAATTCAAACCAGGGTCTAACTCCAAAGTCTGTGATCATAACCACTGTTTGACCTTGTCTTCTTCAATGGGGGCAAACATGGCAGTTCTCATTGACGTATCTCTGTTCCTTACAGAAGGTCCCTGCCCCCTGAACCAGCTCCAGTAATTTTTAAAGCCTTAACTCTCTTATATGAATCTCATTGTGCTCTTTTTCTCCTCGTTTCTGCTCTCATAGTACTTCTTTTTGCACAACTCACTTGCTAATGAACGTTTACTGCTGTGGACCATGATTTCTCATATTAAAACTCTGCTTAAACTTTTTTGTTACGTCTCCTCAAACCATAATCTCCCGAGGGCAGAGAATATGTTATATTTTTAAAAACAGATTCTTCATCATTATGGGCCCAGGAATGCTCCAGAAGATATTGACTAAGACAGAAGAGCCTGGGTTCCAATCTCAGTTGTGCCAGTTTGTAAGTGGGATTTGAACCCAAGAAGGGAGGCTCCCACATCCACGCTAGTGTGTACTATGTCACCCAAAGCCACAGATGTGATGGACTGGGGACCCCAAGGAGAGAACGCTCAGAGAAACCTTCTGTCCATTTGGGATGGTGTGGAGGAAGTCACTTCCCTCTGCAAAAGCAGCTGCCTCTTCCCAGCAGCAGGCGGGATTCCCAAAGGAAACAGAGCCCTCATTTATAAATCTGGCAGGCGAGATGTAAGTGGAAGTAGTTAACCCTGATTCCCTCACCACGCTTCCCTGGAACACTGGGAGTGACAGAAGCTGCCCTCCCAAGTTCCAGAGCTCAGACCCCCGACTGGAGTGAGGCTCACAGCTCCCAGGCAGAACCACTCAGCCTGACTCTCTGCCCTAGTCACGGGTGAGCCCGCACCCTGAGGGGCTGCACCTCTTACCTGGAGAGTCAGAAACAGAGACCCCCAGCAAACCAGGGAGCTGTTCCCTGCCCTCAGCAAGTCTGGAGTCTATTTGAGGACACAGTTCACATCTGCTCATGAAAACCGGTCTGGAATATTTATGAGGCTGTCCAGTATCTTGTATAACCAAACAGTGCATGCCGAGTACTGACAGAGACAAGCAATCTTAGAGCAGGAAGGGATCTTACAAATTAGCTAGTCCAGGTTCCCGGGATGGTGGCCCATGGACCGAAATTAACCCACAGATGTGTGTGTGTTTGACTCACACAGTGTTTTTTTGTTTTTTAATTTTGATTTTCTTTAAAATCAACTTTTAAACTTGGGGAGAATTCATATAAAATACAGGTTCCAGCTTTTCTTTAAAATGTTAGGTGATCTCGCAGCCCTGTAGTCTTATATTCCTGCATGGTAATATCTGGCTAGAACTAAGCAAAAGATGCCCTCTCAGGAAAGGACATATTAATATATTCTGCAATTTGCCAAAGTCCTCACCAGTCCCTATTGCTTTCCGGACTCTGAGACCCAGAGTCATGTGCCATGTAGTGTTGCGTGTGTGTTATTGTTTTCCTTATAGCAAAAAAAAAAGTGCTCTCTGTATTCATTTCTTGCTCAAAAGATGAAAACTTCAAGTTTAGCCAAAGGACTGCACTTGGCCTGCTTCTCTCACATAAATAAACTGCCTTGTGCGTTAAGCTTCTAAACATCTGGGCCCTGGTTTCTTCCAAATTTGACAGAATTGGGGCTCAGAGAGAGGGAGAGACTGAAGCCTGGCATCGTGGAATGATATCCGAGCTCAGTCCAAGTCAGGAGAAGGGGCTGAAAGCCTGGGTCTGAAACCCATCAGTAGCACCTGATGGCTACATATTCCTGGGAAGATTGCCTCTGCCCTCTGACCCTCAGTTGGCCCATCCATAAAATGGACTCAAGAGTAACCATCCCACAGGGGTTATCATGAGGATTAAAAGAGAAAATTCCTGAATTAAAAATAAATAAATAAAAGGACAATTCTTAAAAAAAAAAAAAAAAGAAAATTCCATAGGTACTTCATAAAGTGCAGGGAGCCAGAATAGCATGTCTGTTTAACCAGTGCTCTGAATGTCCTAGTCTTTATATCTCGTGTTTAATTTGGGCCTCACAGCCCCTGCAATTAAGTTACCTAAGTCCTTGCGATTCTGCAAAGAACCTTAGCCTTTCAGACTTTTGTTTGCTCATCCCCTCTTTGTTTAGCGTGGGTAATAGAAAACTTGTGTTCTTGGACCTACATCATCTGCGCTATAAATAGTTTGTCGATGCCTCTTCCAGGAAATATTTTCGCAGACACACCTTCTTGAGTCCTTGAATCAGAGCAAAGAGCGAGGGATCTCTTTTTATCATCCAAAGTGGCAACTAGGTGATATTTCTTGGGCTATTACTATGAGCGTGGCATGAAACAAGGCAGACACTTCACATGCATTTGAATTTCATAGTGGCCATGTGAGGTATGTGTACCAGGTATTTATTGCTGAGTAGCAAAGCACTCAAAATTTAGCATCTTAAAAATTGCAATACGTATTTCCCACCTCACACATAGTGTCTGTAGGTGAGGAATCTGGGAGTGATCTAGCTGAGTGGTTCTAGATCAGTCTGATCAGGTTGCCATCTTTTCTGAAGGTTTGGGGCTAGAGGATCCACTTCCAAGATGTTTCATTTGTGTGGCTGTTGGAAGGAGGCCTCAGTTCTTTGCCACCTGGACCTCTCCACAGGGCTGCTTGAGTGTGCTCATGACAGGGTGGCTGGCTTCCTCCAGATCCAAGAGAGAGCAGGGCAGAGGCTTCAGTGTCCTTTACGGAAGGCTTAGAAGTCACATTCCGTCATTTCAGCAACGTCCCGTTGGTCATATAGGTCAGCCTCATTCATTTCCAAGGGGACTACATAAGATCTTGGATGGCCCAGGGTCAACAGGGGCCATCTTTGAGGCTGGCTAGCACAATCTAGTATTCCCATATTAAAGATGGAATAACTAAGGCTTAGAAGAATTATGTAACTTGTTCAAGATCACACCAATAGTATCGTCAGAGTTAGAATTCAAATCCACGTTTGTCCATTTGCAAATATGAAATATAAGCCCCAAATCACTCGGCTCTACTGCATTGCAAGTATTTTTCAAAATTGTGAAGATTTGATAGAACATTCCATGAATAGGTATAATTTTATTGATAAGAGATCATTTACTCATTTATTCATTTATCCGTTTGACGAATAATCCATGGAATGCTTCATTTGTGCTGGGATCTGAGGTAAATGACTTGGCTAAAATCACACAGCTAATAAATGGCAGAGCAGGACACAAACCCAGGTCTGTTTGACTCCTCATAAAATGCTCTTTTACCACCTATGAAGTTGTTTTGAATTTATTGTGTATATCTTGAGAGCATCTTGGTGAAGTCCAAAGAAGTGAAGTAGTGACTTCTCACAGTCTAAGAGATTAGGCTAGAGCAAATATCAAGTTTCTCCCTTAAAAAAGCTCCAAGGCCTGACATAGACAAGCATTCAGACCTGCAAGAAAAACTCAGCTGGAGCAGTGATTCAGGTCTTACAGTGTTTGTAATAATGGGCGTTAGGTCTGAACCCCAGCATGTTTCAGGCACTAAGCAAAAACATTGTGTATGGCCAACAAGGACATGAAATGATGCACAATATCACTAATTATTAGGAAAATGCAAATCAAAACCACAATAAAGTACAACCTCGCATCCATGAGGATGGCTGCTATCAAAAGGAAAGATAGGAGAGAAAATAATAAGTGTTAGCAAGGACGTGGAGAAATTAGAACCCTCATGTACTGTTGATGGGAATGCGAAATGATGCAGCTGCTTTGGAAAATAGTAAGATGGTTCCTCAAAAAATTAAAAACAGAACAACCTTATTATCCAGAAATTTTACTTCTGGGCATAAATCCAACACAACTGAAAGCAGGGTCTTGAAGAGACACTTGTACACCTATGTTCACAGCAGCATTATGCACAATAGCCAAATCATAGCAGTAACCCAGGAGTCCATAAGGACATAAATGGATATATCAAATGTGGCATATACATACAGTAGAATATTGTTCGGCTTTGAAAAGGAAGACAAGGCCGAGCGCGGTGGCTCACACCTGTAATCCTAGCTCTCTGGGAGGTCGAGGCAGGCGGATTGTTTGAGCTCAGGAGTTCGAGACCAGCCTGAGCAAGAGCGAGACCCCGTCTCTACTAAAATTAGAAAGAAATTAATTGGACAACTAAAAGTATATAGAAAAAATTAGCCGGTCATGGTGGCACATGCCTGTAGTCCCAGCTACTCGGGAGGTTGAGGCAGGAGGATCACTTGAGCCCAGGAGTTTGAGGTTGCTGTGAGCTAGGATGATGCCACGGCACTCTAGCCCAGGCAACACAGTGAGACTCTGTCTCAAAAAAAAAAAAGAAGACAATTCTGACACATGCTACAACGTGGATGAACGTTGAAGACATGCTAAGTGAAATAAGCCAGTCACGAATAATTACTGGACGATTCCACTTATATGCAGTACCTAGAATGGTCGAATTCCCAGAGACAGCAAGTAGAATGGTGGCTGCCAGAGGCTGGAAGGAGGAGGGAAAGGAGAGTCTTTGTTTAATGGATACAGAGTTTCAGTTTTGCAAGATGAAAAGAGTTCTGGACATGCACGTTGGTGATGGTCACACAACAACGTGAATGTACTTGGTATCACTGAACTGTACACTTAAAAATGGTGGTAAATATTACGTCACATGTATTTTACTACAATTAAAAAAATATGTCGCTGTGTCATTTAATTACATCTTGGAGACGGCCCCAGATGACAACCTCTCTCGTGGAGGAAGAAACAGACTCAGAGATTCTAAGTCACTTGCTCAGAATCGCATAGCTGGGAACCAGAGCTGGGGGATTTAGACCGAAATCCTTCGGAGTGAAATACACAGCTTCCTTTTCTCTGGCTTCTGGATTTGCAGCCAAAGGGAGGCCCCGTAGCCATTTCGCCGCTGCTTGGGCAGCAATTCGTCAGTCTCTGAGTGCCTCAGGAGGCAATTGGCTTTTATGGTTTGTGCTCAAGCTGGAGAGAAGGAAGAGCTGGGACTCTGGGCTTCTTGACTAGGGACAGCTAAAAATCAGAGCAGCAGTGTGCTGTGAGCTAGTTCTCTGGAAAACAACCCAGGTGGGCTGTGGCTGCACAGCTGGGATGATTGGCTAGCCCGGGAACACCAAGAAAGATGTTTACAGGTCCAGCTGCTGTTGTCAAATATTTTCCTGCACCAGCTGGGCCAGATACCCTCAGCTTTTAAAAATCCCAGAGAGACCAGACTTATTTCCGTGTAACTTGCGGGTGGGACGGGGTGGTGGAGGTAGCAGTATCCCTGTCGGTCCGGGCAAGGAGCTTGGGAGTTGAGTCGGGGCCATGCCAGTCTTCCTCTCTTGCCTTCCGAGCTTTGTGTTTGTCCTTTCCGCCTGCAGTCTGTGGCTGGGGAAGGTGACACTTTAATTCAGAACAAGTGAAAAGGAGGCTACACTGGGCTTAATGAGAAGTGACCAGGGAACATGCTGGATTAACCAAGGGAGATTGTAAAGTGCTGCGTAAATATCAACCGTCGCACAGCTGGGGATGGGAAGGCGTTTGAGCCAGTCTGGAAGCCGCACCAGCTCCCCGAGAGTTAGTGGCTTTGCAACCTGCTGCAATTCGGGACTTGCCGGATGCTGTCTGAGACAGACAGGCTGGTTCTGAAAAGAGCTTCCAGGCCTTGCTGGGCCCTGCAGGAGTTTCTTACTGGTTTACAGGGGTGGGAGCCCTGGTCAAGAAAGAGAAGAAGAAAATTTTATTTGGAGAATCAGGAGCCAGGACTTGTGCTGAGTGTTTTCTTCCACATGCAGGTGGCTAAGAGCTTTGGAGCTACACGTGCCCACCTTTGAATCCTGCTGCTGGGCCTTGCCAGCTAACTGAACTTGGACTCGCCACTCAACCTCTCTGAGCCTCATGTTAATCACATATCAAAGGGGGGTAATAAATCTACCTGATAGATGTTTTGGGGGAAACTAGAGAGAATTAGCCCCAGGCCTTACACACAGTGAACAAGCAGTGCATGGTGTTTGTGAATTTCGGTGTTACTATCGTCGTCTCCTGGGGTCATCATCCCAGTGTTTATGAGGAATAATTAATCATCAGCGGATCTGGAGAGACACATGGAGTATGGGACATTTTCAGTATTGGTTATCTCTTCTCCTACAGCAAGAGTCAGCAAACCTTTTCTGTAAAGGGTCCTCTGGTAAACATTTTTTTGGCTTTATGGGCCAGATGGTCTCTGTAGCAACCACTCAACTCAAAAACAGCCAGAGACAATACATACACAAATGGGCGTGGCTGCATGCCAGTCTAACTTCATTTACATAAATAGGCAGCCTGCTAGGTGTGTGGGCCGTGGTTTGCTGAGTCCTATCTTATCTGACTCTTCTTTAATACCCGATCACTTTTCGTCTTGTGCCATAGCTGATGGCGAAAGTGCCTGCTCTTGCCATTTGAACATAAGCTCCTTGAAGTCAGAATGCCTCCGGAATTGCTCTCATTCCCCAATTTTCTCTAAATCGGGAGCTCAGTAAATGTCTCCTCATCGGATAACCATCCTGGGAGGTTTCAGGACAGTGAAGTGGTTAAGAGCACAGGATTCAAAGTCTTAAGTGTCTAGGTTCAAATTCTGATGACTTTGGTCACGTGATTTCACTTCTCTGAATCTCGGTTTCCCAACTGTAATAGCGGAGATACACAGAGTACCCATTTCACTGGGTTGTTGGGAGGATGGGATGGGATGGGATGATGAATGCAGAATTCTTAGCCAAGTGACTGGGAGGCTATAAACACTTCACAAGTGTTAGCAGAAAGGACAGATCCCTCGACTAGAACCAAGATATCCCAGACACTCAATAAGTATTTATGCAATGTATAATGAAGCCAGAGGGAAAATCTCTTTCTTTCTCTGGGCCTTGGTATCCTCATCTGTAAAATGGCAATAAGAAGATGTGCTGAGGGGCCATCACGAAGGTTTAGTCAGAGTAGTTGAGAACTCTTGGCAAGTTGTACAGGTTCTCTAACCACGGGGCTGCTTTTACAAGCGTCATCTGCAGTGCTGTGTTTTGCCGTCTCCTTAGTGATTGCCCAGCCTTCAGCTCTCCCCCTCCTCACACACATTCTTTTTGACAAGGGTTTATCCACCTTGGTACTCTTGACTCTGGGCTGGACATTTCTCTGCTGTGAGATGTCGGGCCGTGTCCTGTGCGTTGTAGGATGCAGAGCAGCATTCCTGACCATCACCCACTAGATGCCAGGACCACCCCTACCCCACCAGCTAGGACAACCAAAAATGTCTTCAGACATTGCCCAGTGTCCCCTGGGGGTGCGATAAGTGTCC
Organism: Avahi laniger; assembly: GCA_963575035.1. Taxonomy (NCBI): domain Eukaryota; kingdom Metazoa; phylum Chordata; class Mammalia; order Primates; family Indriidae; genus Avahi; species Avahi laniger. Next base: position 21,507 of record CAUYSK010089256.1, read on the forward strand.
TCTGCTCTGGTCAAGAGTCATGACAATAGAACAAGCCTAATATGTATAGTAAAGCAAAAATTCGAAGGAAGAAGAGGTGTCTGGGGCCTTCTGTGCTACAGAGATGATGAGAAATGGAGAAATGATTATCCCATCTGCAGGGACTGCAGTATAACAAGGTGTGACCTTGAACAAGTGACTCAACCTCTGTGAGCCTTATTTCCTCATCTGTAAGTTGGGGTGAAAGTTCCTACACCCCCAGTTTTGTGTTGAGGACTCAGTGCAGTAGTATAACCAAATTGCTAAGCACACAGTGAATACTGAATAAATCATAACTATTCTTTTTACTTTTTTTTGTTTATGGAGGATATGATCAAGTTCCCTTATGCCTCTTGAATTTCAGATTTCATTTCAACATTCATAGCACAGTTTGAAAACTGGAATGAATAAACTAGATTTGACCTTCAGACATGTTTTATTTGGGCTTCAATGTGATTAAAAAGTATTTGAATTCATAGCTTGTATTTAAATGTTGGGAGATTTTAGCTAGAATTCCAGACATGGGGCTTTTCCTAGGAAATTGGCCAATGCAAGAGCTACAGATGCACCTGGCAGCAAGTGACCAGCTGCAGCTGGTGGCTGCCACCCTTTGAGATGAGGTTTGCACTCTCTTCTTCCCCCAGAGCTTCACCAAGCTCGTGTAGACTTCACTTAATGGTCATTTCCTCTTGGTTTCTGTAAGTATTTGAGTTTGCAACTCCTGCAACTGGAATTCTTTTTTAAGACCCTCAGGGTTGATGATTCTTATGCAGGTTTTTCAATTCCTTTCCTTAAAGCTGAGCCTCCCTTCCAATTTGTGAGGGTGTCTTCGACTCTCCACACCTAACCTCAATGTACCTACTCTAGACAAGGAGCCAGGCAGCACCATCTCCAAACTGTTCACTCAGTCTGGGATGCTGTGCAGGTCTGAGGCTCGGGCACCCCCTTCCTGTTTTCTATGCCCATTCTCCTGACCCACGGCCTCCCCCAATCCAATCTTCCCCAGCAAAACCAGAGCTGTCAGCTTCTTGACAACCGTTTATCAGATGTGAGGAAATAATAGCTTTTAACTGCGGTTCTTATGCTTGAAGACTGTGATCACATTCCAAACCATTTGCAGAAGTGCCCCTTGGGGCTCAGGAGGAGACGTGGTTTCCATGAAAACAACTCCTTGCTATCTCCCGTCTCCAGCCTCTCAGAAGGGAAGCAGCTCTTACCTCCTGATGGTGCTAGAGGAAATTTAACTACAAAAACCGGCAGGAATGTCTCTGTTGGAGACGACCACACCATCTTGATGGGGACCTGTAATCAAATGTGCTGTCCATGACTGCAGGTACAGTGGAGAGCCTTGTGTCACTGTTCTATCCGACAGCTCTCCCAGGCTTGCCCGGGCCAGCGTACAAGATAGAGAGATGGGGGAGCTCTGGAAACACACGCATTCCTTCCGGACAGGGTTACAGCCTCCCCTTCAGACAATCTTGGGATTTAAGTACTTTCTTGAGAATTATAAAAAACTAAGCAGACAAAAGAGAAAACAGAACATTAAACTGGGAAAGGCTGGGGAGGTAGAGAAGATGTTTCTGAGATTAAAAAATAATATATGCAAATTACTTAGACATCTCTGACATCCAGAAAGCACTCCATATTAGCGATAATGTTTATTATCGTCTGATTGGCTCTGCCTCAGGGGCTGCAGTGATAACCATGGTGCACATCTACTGAGTACTTAATTACGTTTATGGTCATATTTAATTCTCACCACAACTGTACCTGGGCATTGTTATGGCCATTTTAAACTGAGGCTCAGCCTGGTTACATAGCTTGTCCCAGGTCACACAGCCCATCAGGGGTAGAATTTGGGTCCAAACCCAGGTCTGTCAAATTCCAAAGTCCATGACCCTAACTACCACACAACACCACACACTCTTACTTGAGTTTGGTTAGAGATCAGAGTTAGGTTTATGGGGAAGAGAAGTCTATGAACTTCTAAAGCAAATGGGTGTATTGACTTTATCATTTTGTCCCCTGTGCCTAGTGTAGCACCAGAAACATTGTAGGTGATCAGTAAATATTTGTTGGATTAACAAGAGAGCAATAATCTGTTCAAATAGATGTATTTCCATTGGTGGGTTTTAAGGCAAGTTAAAGAGACACGTTTATATTGCAATTGTTCAATTTGTTCAATTTTCTTTCTCTGTCGCTGAATTGTCAACACCTGTTTCTGCACTGGTGTCTGTATTCATTTGTTAGGGCTGCCATAGCAAAATTTCACAGGCTGAGTGGCTTAAACAACAGAAATTTATTTTCTCACGGTTTGGGAGTCTGGAAAGTCTGAGATCAAGGTAGCCATAGGTTTGGTTCCTTCTAAGGTTTTCTTCCTTGACTTGAGATGGTCATCTTCTCATCGTGTGTGCACATGGTTGTTTCCCTGTGCTTGAACGTATCTGATGTCTCTGTGCCCTAGTCTTCTCTTCTGGTAAGGACACCAGTCACTTTGGATTAAGGCCCACCCTAATAACCCCAATTTTAATGTAATTACCTCTTTGAAGGCCCCGTCTCCAAACACAGTCGCATTTTGAGGTACTGGGAATTAGGGCTTCCACATATGGATTTGGGGGTAGGGATGTATACAATTCAGCCCATAACAATTTCTGCCTTTCGTTCATTTTTGTATTCCCAGAACTTTACGCAGGATCAAGCACACAGTTAGATGAATAGATTTGATACACAAGTGAAGAAAAGAAAGAAAACTGAAAAATGGATGGGTAGATGAATGGATAGATGCATAGGTAGTCATTCGAGTGGATGATGGATGGACGACGGGTAGATAGATGGGTGGGTGGGTGGATAGATTTGGAGTATGATAATTCACTGCAGGAGGAGGCCTCCCTCCAAGATCTCACCACTGGACCAGGGACCCATGCTTATATAACATCACTTTACATCCGCGTTTCTACCAAAGGTCTCTTGTTTTTCTCCTCAGCACTTATCACCATCTTACAAGCTGAGTATTTTCCTCGTATATTTTGTTTATTACCCGTCTCTCCCAACTAGATGCATGGGGACAGGATTTTACTCTGTCTTGCCTACTGTTCTAAGAGCCTAGAACAAAGTTGCCCCATAGTCGGTATTCAGTAACTATTTGGTAAATGAATGCGTGAAGGAGTTAACCTCCTCCTATGGCCCGTTTAGATACTTCATGCTTCCCCAGAGCTAAGAGGTGTGTTGGGCTATTCTCACCAGCTGTTAATTATCCATCCACAGCATTAATATGCCTTGATTAACCGATTATATAAGTAAAATAGCTTGTATATCTGTGAAACACAAAGCCCCTGGCCCTACCCCAAAATGGACTGAATCCAGGTATCTGGGTGCAGGGCCCTGGATATCCCTTCCCCAGCATATTTGTGAATTACATGGCCTTTGAATCAACTTTGGGAGATTGTACAAAGTTAAACACTGGGAACCTAAGGTCATAACTGCTTGAGAACTTAGTCAAGTCTTGTGCATTTCTTTATTTCTTGCAAACAGCCACCAGGTAACTTTCTTCGTCTTAGAAGGCTTTGGTTTCCTCTGATAAACACGTACCAACTACGGCACATGGAGACATTTCCTGATTGATGATACCGGACGTGGCAGAGGGACTTGGGCTTCAAAGGGGTTTACGAAATCCAGAACTTTTGGTGCTTCTGGTATCATACAAGGTCTGAAGTGCTTCCGAGAAGTTGGCAGGAGGATTGGCTCTCAGGGCAAAGCTCTCAGGGACCAGCTGATTTATTTCCTTGCTTTTATTCTCACATTTCTCAACCTCACCCCTTGCTCCTGCTCTTACAATGTGGGTGGTTGTGGTATTATGGTGGGGAGGGTGTTAGGGAATCTTCCACTGGGGAAAGGATATGTTTTCTTCTTCTTTGGCTGTCTTATATGTGTTTGGAAACTAAGAGCTTTTATGTTCCCCACATCCCTTCTTCCCCTTCTTTCTCCTCTTCCTCCATCTCTTCATTTTGTTTCCTCCTCTTCTTCCAATAGCTACTATATATTAAGCACTTAGCATGAGCCTGCCTGTCTTTCAAGAGTTTTACAAGTACCGTTCCATCGAATTCTGGTGACAGCTTTCTGGAGTAAAACGATCCACTTTGCTTAATGGGAAACTGGGGTTCTGAGAGGCGAAGTGACTTGCTCAAACTCACACAGCTTGATACAAGGCAGAAATGGGATGCAATCTCGGGTTGTCTGGTGCCAAACAAAGCCCATGCTTACAGCCAGGACGCAAGGACAGACACATGCAAATGCCTGCATGGATGTTTAGATGGCAGGGAGTGGTGGGGACTGTGGCAGACTGAAGTAATTCCTGCCCTGCGGGAAGGAGGCTGCTGCTTCTCATCTCCATCTGAATGTTGCCAGGTTGAGTGTGTGTGGGGGGAGGGGTCTTCTGATTTTCAAGAGAAGCTAAATATCTGAACCTTTTGTGCAAAATCTCTTAATTTTTAAATGTTGGCAACAAATTAATATTTTAATTGCATAAGTCAAACATGCCTATGTGTTGAATCTAGCTTGAGGACCACCAGTTGTACCCTCTGCTTGAAACAGCCACTAAGGTGTAGCTCCCGTGGACATGGAGCCACGTCCACGACCATCCCTCCATTGCTCCTGGATTCTGTGAGTCAGATGGATTTTTGTTATCTTGTGTGTTACCCCTTAACTCACAAAGAACTATGGCTACTGCAAAAGGGGAAGACCCAAATTTCCCCCGAAACAACATCTTGTAGAGCTACACGGTCCAGTGCAGTAGCCATTAGTCACATGTGGCTCTTTGTATTTAATTAAAATTAAATGAAATGTAACATTCAGCTCCCTAGTCACACTAGCACATGACACGTGCTTTATGCCTACTGCCTCAGACGGGACAGATCACATTTCTATCACCACTGAATGTCCTACTAGACATCCCTATTGAGAAACCTTGGACCTACCTTTTTTCTCTGCCTGCCCCCATCCCTCTCCAACCTCATAAAACACCTCTGCACGCCCAGCTCTCCCAGGGAAATCTCTGCTAGTGACAAGCTAGCTCATCAGGAGAGAGAAAAGAAAATCACCACATACATGTTAATGGGAGAAAGCTAGTTGATCAGCTCACCTTCTTCTCTCAGAAAGTATGTGTATCATTAATGCCCTTCAGGAGACTTTGGCCTACCTCTATTTAGCTCAGAGGAGTAATTCTTGGAAAGCATTTCAGAACAGACAGAAGAGCAGCAAGCCCTTGGGAGAGATTCTGAGGGCTCACGGTGCCAGCTGTCTACACCTGGGATCCCTCACCCTAGTTCTCTGTCTGCTTCTGCAAGGACATTATTGGAGCAAGTTAGTCCAAGTTAGTCCTAGCGCAGTGATGGGAAAGAAAATTAAATAGAGGCTTTCAAATGTATCAAAGGGGAAAGAGTTCTTGGTGGGAATGTAGGATAGCTAATAAAAGAAGACAAGCTTGAAATTAATGATGATTCAAAAATGCCAGAGTCACCAAGATTTTTTTTTAAGTATTCAATGAGAAAGACAAAGTGGAGAAATTGGAACATTTACCAGACGTGAAGAAACCGCAAGAATAGTTATCAGCCAAGAGGGAATTAGAAAAGACTTGGATGAGCTGGGGCAGGTGCGGGGTTGGCAAAGGGTGAGGCACGGGTAGGAAGCGAATCTGCCAAATTGCTCCGTGATTCAGAACCTGGGTGAGTGGGGAGCCAGAACGTTAGGGAGGAGAAAGCCAACGCGAGAGCTGTCCTTGCAGAAAGTTTGCTTAGGATAGCCATCTGGAATCGTAACAAGACGACTTAATGAAGAATTGGAATGAGCAACATGAGAGGAGCGAATCCTTTCAGGGTGGTACAAAATTAATTGCAAGAGACAAGAAAGAGCCAGTCAGATGGAGATCAAAGTGTCAGCTTTATTACTGATAAAAAGCGCTTTTGGAGGACACAGCTTGCAAACACTCTTTTGAATCGAATTTACTCCCCACCCCGACTTCAGGCAAACCGATGGGACAAAGCCCAGAATGTATTGAACACCTTCTCTGCAGGCGGGCAGATCCCAAGGGGTGGAGTTGGAGGGAACGAGCTGAACACTTTCAGTTCCTTCGTCCAGATGCACCATGCAGAGGGGACGAGAGGCCAGGAGTATGCATCTCTCTGCTGAGGGTGCCCCTGGACGGAAACACGAGGGATGGGGAGTAAGTGTCCCCTCCCGTTCCTCACCTCCTCCCCCCACATCAGATTGTCCCAAGAAAATGGCATATTGGTTTTAAGAGTATGAGAGAATCAGAATTGCAAAGTTATCAGAATTTGAGGAAAATATATGGGGCTGCCCGGGGTCAGTCACTCTGTCTGTCTCGGGTTTGTCGTGACTAGATTCTTACGTGAACAGACTTTATACTGAAGTCCTGACTTAATTTCTCACTGCTTCTGCTTTCCATGGATTATCACATGGACTCTGTAATTTAGGTGCTGTTGTCATCTCTCCAGTATATGGATGGGGAAACTGAGGCTCAGAGACGTTAAATACCTTGCTCAAGGTCACACAGCTAGTAGGTGGAGGAGTCAGGATTTGAACCCAGGCCTGTGTCCTTATCCACTACACTTCTACTCCTGCACCAGGACAGAGAACCTGACAGACTCAGTCTCTTTTCTTTTTATTTTTTTTATTTCAGGGTATTATGAGGATACAAACATTATGGTTATATTTTATGTCTTTGCCTCACCCAAGCGAGGGTTAGAGGCCTGCCCTTCCCCTCTACAATGCTCCCCATATCCTGTAGTTGTGGGTTTACCCCCCATCCCCCTAATCCCTGGAGAGTATTACTGCCATGTGAGCACCCTAGTGTTGATCAGTTAGTACCAATTTGATGGCGAGTACAAGTGGAGCCCATTCTTCCGATCTCGTTATACCTCACTTCAAGTTCAATCCAGGAAAATATAAGAGGTGCTAGATCACTATCCTTTCTTATGACTGAGTAATGTTCCATAGCATACGTATAACAAATTTTAATAATCCACTCATAAATTGACAGGCACTTGGGTTGTTTCCACATCTTCGCAATCGTGGACTGTGCCGCCCTAAACATTCGGGTGCAGATGTCTCTATTATAGCATATCTTTTGCTCTTTTGGGTAGATGCCTAATAGTGCTATTGCTGGATCAAATGGTATTTCTATTTTTAGCTCTTTGAAGTATCTCCAAATTGTTTTCCACAGAGGTTGCACTAATTTGCAGTCCCACCAGCAGTGTACAAGAGTGTTCCTGTCTCTCCATATCCTTGCCAGCATTTGTTGTTTTGGGATTTTTTGATAAAGGCTAATCTCACTGGGGTTAGGTGATATCTCATTGTGGTTTTGATTTGCATTTCTCTAATGATTAGAGATGTTGAGCTTTTTTTTTTATATATATATATGTTTGATGGCCATTATTCTGTCTTCTTTTGAAAAGTTTCTGTTCATTTCCTTTGCCCATTTGTTGATGGGATTGTCTGATTTTTTCTTGTTGATTTTTTAAAGTTCTAGATAGATTCTGTTTATCAGATGTGTAGAAAGCAAATATTTTCTCCCATTCTGTAGGCTGTCTATTCGCTCTAATGATAGTTTCCTTGGCCGTGCAAAAGCTTTTTAATTTGATCAGATCCCATTTATTTATTTTCATTGCTACAGTGATTGCGTTGGGGGTCTTCTTCAAAAATTCCTCGCCTAGGCCGATGTCTGAAAGGGTCTTCCCAACATCTTCTTTTAGAATTCTTAAGGTT
>CAUYSK010089257.1:0-11048 GCA_963575035.1 Avahi laniger
CCAAACCTAACTTCTTTCCCAGTCAGGGCTCTCCTAGAGAGTGGCTATCTTGGCAGAAATAAACTGGACACAAGTCAGACAAGAGCCACAAGGGCATCTTTCAATATAAACAAGTTTCCCATGAGAGGGACACCTGGTCAAGTTTGGACAGTTAGGCATTAAGCCATCCACCAGGCTAAAGAAGTATCCTGTGAAAGGCACATTGTAAGCATCCGTGACCACCTCCCCTGGAACCCAGTCAGGGCAGGGCTAAAATTTATGGTCACTCTCCAGAGAGAGAACTCAAGACCAAATTAGAGGAAAATCACAATATATTTATGCTTTAGAGGAAACTTGTCTGTTTTATGCTGTTTGAATTGTCTTTTAAAAACGAGTTTTAAATTATAAAAAATATAAAATAAATATTCCATCCTCCTTCACTCAGTTCATTGTGAAAGCACGTGGATTTGCTCTTCACTGGCACACAGAGTAAGTATTTCCAATTGTGGCAGTTTCTTTGTTTTTCTGGGCTCACAATTAGCCTACATGTTCCAATTCCCTTGCAGTAAGTTGGGCCCATGTCATTGAATGCCAATGGAATGTGGGCAGAAGTGAAATTGCCACTTTCAGGCCTGGAGAACGCCAAGGTCCAAAGAAAATGCCAAAGCCACCAGATGATAGTCGCCAAGGTCCTTGAATGTGTGGAGCAAAGCCATCCTCTCACCCTTGGTGGACTATGACATGAATAAGACATAAACATTTATCGTGTTTAACAACTCATATTTGGAGTGTCTTTGTTATAGCAGTTAAACTACTTAGACTAATACAGTTGGTGTCTTTCAGAGACTATAATCTGGAAATTTCTGCTAATTATTTCTAGAAGTTTACTTGTGAGAAATAACATTCTGAAGGTTTGTAGTAATTTGTAGTTTAGATTAGTTATTCTCCACTCTCAGTGTTGTATCAGAATTACCTAGGAAGCTATTTTAAAAGACATATACCCAAAAAGACTAGTCTTGACCTACTAAATCAAAACCAGGTAAGACATAGGCAGTTATATTTGAAAAACTTCCTTGTGTTTTACATATACCCTTGGCTAAGAACCATTACTCTAAGAAAACCCAAATTTTATCTTTAGATCAAGCTAGATTGTCAGACCTCTTCATTTTGGGTCCATATAATTTATTTGACTACATTGGGTTATTTTAATATATATTCTGATTGTATTTTAAAAATTAACATGTAGTGAAATTGATCTTTCTGTGTGTGCAGTTTTATAGTTCTATGAATTTTACACATTTAAAGCTACATGCAATATCACAAAAATCAGGGAACAGTTCTATCATTCCAAAATACTACCTCATAGAATCCCTTTGAAGTCACAACCTCCTCCCACCCTTAACCCCTCACAACCAATAATCTGTTGTTCCCCATCATTAACAGTTTTGGATTTTTGAGAATGTCATAGAAATGAAATCATAAGTAGTCAAATCTGTTGAGACTGGATTTGTTCACTCAGCAAAATGCAATCGAGATCCATTCAACTTGCTGCATATATCAACAATTTATTTCTTTTAAATGTTGCATACCATTCCATCATATGGACCTAACACAGTTTGCTTTCTTTTTATTATTGACAGATATTTGGGTTGTTTTCAGGTGTTGGAGATTGTGAGTAGAGCTTTTAGAGAACATTTGTGTAAATTTTTGTGTGAATGTAAGTTTTCCTTTCTCTAGGGCAGGGTTTTTTAACTTCAGTATTATTAACACTTTGGAATGGAGAATTCTTTTGTTTTGGGGAATGTCCTATACACTGTAGCATGTAGCATCCCCAGCCTTTACCCATTAAATGCCAGTAGCATTCTCCTCGCCCCAGCCCCTGAGTTGTGACAACCAAAAATATCTCCAGATACTGTCAAATGTCTGCTGGGGTAAGAAAGGGGAAAATCTCCCTGGTTGAGGATTACTGCCTTAGGGAAATAGAAACATCTAATATTACTTTCATGTGAGTCTGCTAGTGACAAATATCACCTTTTGTCTTTATAAAAAATTTTTGAAACTTTATATTTGTACATATTTATGACATATGATATTTTGTTACATATTTAGAATGTGTAATGATCAAGTCAGGGTATTTAGGATATCTATTACCTTTATCATTTCTATGTGTTGGGAACATTTCGAGTTCTCTTTTCTAGCTATTTTGAAATATACAATACATTGTTGTTAGCTACACTCTACTATCAAACATTAGAACTTATTCCTTCCATCTAATTGTATGTATCCCCCCTTAACCAACTTTTCTTCATTCCCCTCCCCCATACCCTTCCTAGCCTCTGGTAACCACCATTCTACTCTCTACCTTCATGTAATTCATTTTTTTAGCTGCCACATATGGGTGAGAACATGTGTGATATTTGTCTTTCTGTGCTTGGCTTATTTCATTTAACATAATGACCTCCGATTCCAACCATGTTGCTGCAAATGACATGATTTCATTCTTTTTTACAGCCAAATAGCATTCCATTGTGTTTATATACCACATATTCTTTATCCATTCATCCATTGATAGATACTTAGGTTGATTCCATATCTTTGCTGTTGTGAATAGTGCTATAATAAGCATGGGGGTGCACGTAACACTTCGAAATATCACCCGTAGTGTTAAACTGTCTCAATTTCTCTACATTTCTGAAAGAAATTTTCTCTGGATATAGAATTCTAATTTGGCAGGTGTTTCCTTTCAGCACATTAAAAATCATTACATTACCTTCTAGCTTTCATTGTTTCTGTTTAGAAGTCAGTTATGCCTTAATAGTGTTCTTTTCAAGGTAATATGTCATTTTTCCTGACTGCTTTCAATATTGTTCTCTTTGGTGGTGCTGTGGTCACCTCACAGAAGTGAAATGGATCCCCCCAACAAGATTTACTTCTGGCCAGGCGTGGTGCCTCACGCCTGTAATCCCAGCACTCTGGGAGGCTGAGGCGGGTGCATTGTTTGAGCTCAGGAATTCGAGAATAGCCTGAGCAAGAGGGAGACCCTGTCTCTACTAAACATAGAAAGAAATCAGCCAGACAACTAAAAAATATATATAGAAAAAATTAGCTGGGCATGGTGGCGCATGCCTGTAGTCCCAGCTACTCAGGAGGCTGAGGCAGGAGGATCGCTTGAGCCCAGGAGTTTGAGGTTGCTTTCAGCGAGGCTGACGCCACGGCACTCTAGCCCGGGCAACAAAGTGAGACTCTGTCTCAAAAAACAAACAAACAAATAAACAAAAAAACAAGATTTTCTTCTGATGTCGAGACTGATGATGTCACATACACACCCAGGAAGTATGAAGAAGTTTATTACACACATAATAAAGCTTACTGGGGAGAGCAGGACAGGCATCTCAAGCTGGTCTCAAAATAGCTTGAGAAAATAGAGAAAGAAGACTGTCTTAGAAATTTTATGTGGTCGTGGGGGATGGTGGGCAGGGATAAAGGTTCCCATATGCTGACTGAGGCCTGCATGTTTTGAACTTCTAGCTAGTGCCAAAGGAGGGAACACCTGGGCTTTCTTATCAGCTTGCCCAGATGAGGGGAAGAGGGAGGGGTAAGCTTAAAAGTTGCCAACAAACATCAAAATGGAGTCATATTCTAGTACAGGTGTTAAGTCATTTTATTATGAATTTAATTGGTGGGGTTTTATATTTTTTCTGCTTGGAGTTCGTAGTGCTTCTTGAATTGCTGGGCTGATCCTTTTCATTTTCAAAAGTTCTCAGAAATTTTTTCTTTGAATATTGCTTCAGTTCCATTCTCTCTTCTTCTTTTGGGATTCTAATTACACATATATTTGACCTTGTCACAATGCTACAAATGTCTCAACAACTCTTTTCCGTGTTTCGCATCATTTTGTCTCTTTGTGCTACAGTCTGAATATTTTCATCTGGACTGTCTTTCGGTTTAGTCATTCTTTCCATCAATCTATTAGTAAATCCATACGTTGATGTCTTTACTGCTTGTATTTAGTTCTAGAATTTACAATTGGTTCTTTTTTTATAGCTTCCATTATTCTACTAAAATTCTTAGTCTTTTATATTAATTCCTTGAAAATATTAAACTTTAGAAACAACCAATACTGCCTGGTGGAAAGCAGCCCTGTGTGCCGGGTACATCTAATGTACCTGGGCTTCCTTTCTCTCTTAAATTTTGGCTTCATAATTCTTTACTGTCTTGGTAATATGCTGATACTTTCAAACATTTTTTAAAAATATATATATATATATACTTTTGTCCAACTTTTCTATCTGCTCCTAATGGTAGGGTGGTCTGAACCACTTACTGGGAATTATCAGAAGTCTAGAGACTTGATTTTAAATGCATATGATTACATTTTACAAGGCAACAGTCTCAGTTTGTAAAAAATATCATGAAAAAAATATGGGGAAGAAACTCTTGTAGACTGAAGGAGATTTAAGAGACATAACAAACTAATGCAGTGTGTGGACCTTGAATTGATTCCCAGTTTAAGTAAACCAGCTTGTAAAAGAACAAGGGAAATTTGAATACGAGATTGGCTAGTAGCTGATTTTAGAAAATTATTGTTAACTTTTCTAGACAAGATACTAGCAGTATGGTTATGTATAAAAATGTACAAAATATCATTTTTAGAACTGCATCCTGATGTATTTAAGGTTAGAATGTCAGGATGTCTGGGTAAAACATGAAATAAAAATAGCAAAGTGTAAATGACTTAAATCTATGTGATGGGTTCATGAGTGTTTCTGTATATTTGAAATATTTCATAGTAAAATCTTTTAAAAATGTAAGATTAATTTTAACAAATGAATTTCATATTTAGAGTAAATTTTCTAGCTTTGATTTCTTATCTATAACAGTAATTACTGATGAAATCAACTTACAAATTCATCTGATGCTTAAAGTTTTCTCCAATGGGTTTAAACTTTTATATAATTTTTATAATTCTTAATTACTATATGTAGTAAATTAAATAATTCTATTAATAATAATTAAAGAGTCAATATAAATTTGATGGCAAGTTGCAAAATATAAATTACCTATAAAATCATGTGTTCCTATGTATAGAACTTTAATGATTTTGAATAATTGTTGGCTAAATACATTACAATAGAAAACCTTTCTGTCGTATAATTTTGTGCCACAGGGAAAATTCTATAAAAACTTTACAAGTAGTATACTACTATTTTGACAAGCTCTAAACAAATTACTTGGATAGATTGCTTCTGAGAAACCTCAAAAGGTTTTCTAGATTATTAAAAAAAATTTACCTTGGGATATATTTTTACCACTGAACCAGATTTTTCTTAAATAAAAATAAAGAGGTATCTTATTGTCACTTATACATTCTTTAAAGTTAGATACAGCTGTCTAGCCCACTGCTACTGAAGACATCTCATTTATTGTAATATACATGTCATACATATCAGATAAAAATCAAAGCAAGTGGAACTATTTGGGAATGTAGCTTAACCTGGCTAGATAAGTTTTCCTGCTGTAGTTTTAGTGAGTAAGTTTAGGGGTAGGATAGCATTTTCTGTTGTTCTTAATGATTAGCATTGTATAGTAACACTATGCGATGTTCTTATCAAAAGCCTGTTAGTCTGCTGTCCCCTAACTTTGTTGTAACTTCCTCCAAGAGAAACATCCTACTTCACTGTATTCAATAGAGTTGCACTTCCTCTTTCCCCCAACTCCCCACACTCCCAGGAAGGCTTAGTATGCATTAGTATGCAACATAAAAATTAAATTACCTTAGTAGAACGATCCCTTTCCTAGCTAATTCTTTAACTCTCATTTCCTGCTTAAAATCTGATATCAAATTAGGGAAGATTACAACTGGGATACATCCAGGGCCTAATTATTTCAACATGTTTTTCCTTGTAAACTAATTTCTCTTGCCAAAATAATGTACTTTGTTTAAAACAGAGGTCACAACCTGGCCCCTTGTGGGCCAAATTTGGCCTGTGGTTATGGTTTGGCCATTTCTAAGTTTATACACACACACATATGCATGCATATGTGTGAATGATTTGTCCATATAAAGACCCATATTGCCAGATTTGTAAGGTTTTTTTTGTTCCAAATTACTTTTTATATATTTTATTTCAAAATATTAAGGGGGTACAAATGTTTTTGATACATGGCTGGAGTCAGGGCTATAAATGTGCCCATCCCCCAAATAGTGTTCCTTGTACCCGTTAGGTGGCAGCTGAGAGTCTGGCAAGCTGAGCCTAGTAACGGGAAATACAGCAGTGACCAGCTAGAACAGAGTGGCAGCAGCTCCCATAGACTTACCTGTCTAGTCCCTGAAAATCATTTAGTTATGTGACCTCTGGTTTAAATGTATTTTGTGTTCAATCCAGTAAAATATTCTCCTTACTCCTGAGATGAAGATTTTTCAAATTTATGATTTGTCTTTTCTTTTTACTTATTGATTTCTTAGTCTTACAAGGTAAAAGAGTAAAGTACATTTTCAACTTCTGTTTAGAAAGATACTCTAAGCTTTTTTTTTTTTTTTTTTTGAGACAGAGTCTCACTCTGCTGCCCAGGCTAGAGTGTCGTGGCGTCAGCCTAGCTCACAGCAACTTCAAACTCCTGGGCTTAAGTAATGCTTTTGCCTCAGCCTCCCAAGTAGCTGGGACTACAGGAGTGCGCCACCATGCCCGGCTAATTTTTTCTATATATATGATTTTAGTTGTCCAGCTAATTTCTTTCTATTTTTAGTAGAGACGGGGTCTCGCTCTTGCTCAGGCTGGTCTCGAACTCCTGAGCTCAAAGGATCTGCCCACCTCTGCCTCCCAGAGTGCTAGGATTACAGGCGTGAGCCACCGCACCTGGCCTCTAAGCTTTTAATGTAATGACCTACTGTCATTCTTTAAACCATGTGCCCTGGCAAAAGGAAATTTTAAGGACAAAAATATTTTCAATTTTGGTTGCTTTACAAAATCAAAGTGGGCAGAAAAACTCTTAGTTGAAGTTGAGCATAATAAAGAAATCAATCTGGTTCTGTCCCATAATAATTATTGTGTCTCATCCCTAATTCTATTGCCACTGGGTCTCCTGTGGGTAGTGGTCTGTGACAATAATCTCATTTCTTTTGCCAACCCTGATGATTACGAAACTAGTTGACCAAATCTTTCCCTTTTGTATGCTTCTGATGGTGTTCTGTTGGAAGACACAGAGTCTCTACTGTTCATGGAAAGACTGTGTTTTCTAAGGATTTATAATAGCCTATGGGTAGTAGAATTGTACTGCAATGAATCATATGGTATATACTTTAAATAATTGAGTTTAACCTTATAGTATGTGTGTACAAATTTCTAAGAAACAAATCCTTGTCCAAACTCTACACCTGTAAATGTGATCATTTATTTGGTAACCACTTAACATTTAATACTTGCTCACAGTGTCTGGGATTTCAAAGATGCTACAATTCCTGCTTTGATGTAACTGGCGATATCTTAAATGGAAGTTCAACATCACAAAGTGTCTCCACTGGAGACATATCACTAAAAATCCAGGATTTAGCAAGAGTCTCTACATTTTAAGAAAATAATAGTAAGAATTCAAGAGACTAGACATTATAAACATCTGAAAGGTTTTTTTTTTTTTGTATGATGTGTAGCTCACAAACTCAAGCACTGCTGTGAGTTCAATTGTGTTCCCCCTAAAAAGGTATGGTGAAGTTCCAACTCCCAGTAACTCAGAATGTGATATTATTTGGAAATAGAGTCTTTACAGAGGTAATCAAGTTAAAATGAGGTAATCAGGGTGGGTTCTAATCCGTTATGACTATTGCCCTTATAAAAAGGGGAATTTTGGACACAGAGATAGGTATGCACAGAAAGAAGATGATGTGGAGACACACGGGGAGAATGCCGTGTGAAGGCAAAGGATGGAGTGATGGATCTGAAAGCCAAGGAATGCCTGAGACTACCAGAAGTTAAAAGATAGACCTAGAACAGATCCTTCCCTGGCGTCCTCTCAGTGAGCATGGCCCTGCCGACACCTTGATTTTGGACTTTTGACCTCCAGAACTGTGAAACAATATATATCTGTTGTTTTAAGTTACTCAGTCTATAGTACTTTGTTAAGGCGGCCCTGGGAAATGAATACAAGCACCTTTCCAAAATTGTACATTTTCTTCTTCATACACAGAGGGTCTTTGTGACTGTCAATTTTTCTTTTATTTTTAATGGTTTCACATGAATTTCCATGCTTTTTTATAAGACCTTAAAATTCCTATCATTGCTAACATTTAAAAAATGAAATCCATTTAATATTTGATCTATAGTATGTCTAAACAACGTCAATGACTCCCTAATGTTCAAGTCAACAGATTCTATTTTTCAGGTCTCATTAAGGTCAACAAGAAAGTCTAAAGCAACATCACAATAGGGAGGAAAGAGAAATTAAGGAAAATATAACAAAGATGAATAGTTCAGGGATTAAATCATTTAACGTTTTGTAAAGCTATAAACTTATCAGTAAATGCAACACTTTTGGAACTGGCATAAATTGATCATTACATTCAATCCTATCAGTAATCTTTTCTGTTTAGAGTTCTCAAATATGTTAGCTTAGTTTTTTGTTTATATATTTAACTTTAGTACCCACTACTCTTCTTTCCATCCAATTAGAAAACAGGTTTTTAGTTTTTTAAGTTAATTATTAAAATTAATTAATTTTTAGACAGGGTCCAACTCTGTTGCCCAGGCTGGAGTGCAGTGGTGCAGTAATAGCTCATTGTAACATGGAACCACTGGGCTCAAGCAATCCTCCTGCCTCAGCCTCCCTAGTAGCTAGGACTATAAGCACGCAACCACTATGGTATGTAGAGACGGGGTCTTGCTATGTTGCCCAAGCTGATCTTGAACTCCTGGCCTCAAGCGATCTTCCCACCTCAGCCTCCCACCGAGTGCTAGAATTACAGGTGTGAGCCACTGTGCATAGCCCAGGAAATTGCCCTAATATCTTGAATTGATAAACAGAGTCATGCCCCATTTTCTTCATTTTACTCCCACATAACTGTGACTTTCTGTTTTCTTAGCTTCTAGCATTACACCTGGCACATAGGAAGTACTATTTCTTCAGTGAAAAGCCAGACAGGAAAGTAAATTTGGAAAAGAAATATAATACAAGCATTCACAGTCTAAAGGCAGACAGCTGGTATGCTTTTATAATGGTTTTTAGAGAAGTATTTGCTCTTAGCATTAAAATTGACTCTTGGTGTTGATGATTCTTAACAAATTACCTTATTAAAAAGTATAAATTGCTTTGAGATCTCTGACAAAGTAGGGATACTTTATCAGTTTGATAAGGCTTGTCTCATGCACCTCTGTCAGTGTTTTGACTTAATACTTTATTTAGAAATAAGCTATTAGATCAAATGCTATTTGAATTTTTTGGTCTCCAAGCTATCCCTTTATCCTTTTGAATGACCAGCCAAATAACCAGTATATATTAATAGCAAATAGGTGCTAAGATGGTCCTATGATCCCTGCTTCCTAGTATTCATGCCCTTGTGTTATCTCCTCACCTTACCCTGAGCATGTGTGGGACCTGTGACTTGCTTCTAATCAACAGAATATGGCAAAGATGGGTGTCATTTTCATGATTATTCTATGTTACCTAAAAATGTGACCTTTGTCTTGTTAGTAGACTTTATTGACGTTCCTTTGCTGGCTTTGATGAAGGAAGCCACCATATAGAAAGGCCCTTACCCATAATACAACTGGTTTCACCCTCACCAATAATAAATTACCATAAATTTAGTGAATTAAAACTACATGCACTTATTATCTCATAGTTTTCATGGGTTGGGAGTCTGGGTACTATTCAACTGGGTCCTCTGCTCAGGGTCTTTTTTTCTTTTCTTTTTTTTTTTTGAGACAGGCTCTCGCTCTGTCACCCAGGTTAGAGTGCAGTGGTGTCATCACAGCTCACTGCAACCTCAAACTCCTGGGCTCAAGTGATTCTCCTTCCTCCGCTTCCCAAGTAGCTGGGACTACAAGCTCATGCAACTGTGCCCAGCTAAATTTTCTGTTTTTTGTAGAGACAGGGTCTAGCTTATGCTGGTCTTGAGCTCCTGGCCTCAAGAAATCCTCACACCTTGGCCTCCCAAAGTGGTAGTATTACAGGCAAGAGCCACTGTGCTCAGCCTCATGTGATGTTTTGATATAGCCATACAATGTGTATTAATCAAATCAGGGTAATTGGGGTGTCCATCACCCCAAGTGTTTATCATTTCTTTGTGTTAGTAACATTTCAATTCTACTCTTTTAGTTATTTTAAAGTATACCATAATTTGTTAACTATAGTCACTTTGTTGTGCTATCAAATATTGTTCTTTCTATTTAACTAACTATATTTTTGTACCTATTAACCATCCTTACTTTATCTCTCCCTCCTAACTACCCTTCCCAGTCTCTGGTAACCATCATTATACTCTCTGTCTTGATGAAATCAATATTTTAAATATTTAGCTCCTACATATGAGTGAGAACATGTGAGATTTGTCCTTCTGTGCTTGGCTTATTTTACTTAATATGACGTTCTCCAGTTCCATCCATGTTGTGGTAAATGGCAGGATTTCATTCTGTTTTATGGCTATATAATATTCCATGGTGTATATGTACCACAATTTCTTTATCCATTCATCTGTTGATGGACACTTAGGTTAATTCTAAATGTTGGCTATTGTGAATAGTGCTGCAATAAACACAGGAGTGCAGATATATTTTTGATATATTGATTTCTTTTGGATATATAGCTAGCAATCAGATTGCTGGGTCATATGGTAGTTCTATTTTTAGTTTTTTGAGGAATGTCCATACTATTCTTCACAGTAATTGCACTAATTTACATTCCCACAAACAGTGTACAGGTTCCCCTTTCTCCACATCCTTGCAAGCATTAGTTATTGCCTGTCTTTTTGATAAAAGCCATTTTAACTGGGGTGAGATGATATCTTATTGTAGTTCTGATTTGCATTTCTCTGATGACTAATGATATTGAGCATTTTTTCATATACCTGTTGGCCATTT
>CAUYSK010089258.1:0-10794 GCA_963575035.1 Avahi laniger
AAATAACATTATCAAAAATTAACATTTAATAATATCTAATAACTGGTCCATCTTAGAATTCCCCCCTTTGTTACTAAATATCATCTAGATGTTATGTGCTATTTAGTTTTAACATCTATTTTTATTTTTTGTGAGATTGGACATTATACATATTATTGGCTATTCTTTTTTGTAAATTAGATGAGCAAATAATATGCTGTACTTAATTTTTTTTTTTTTTTTTTTGAGACAGTCTCACTGTGTTGCCCTGGCTAGAGTGCCGTGGCGTCAGCCTAGCTCACAGCAACCTCAGACTCCTGGGCTCAAGCGATCCTCCTGCCTCAGCCTCCCGAGTAGCTGGGACCACAGGCACGCGCCACCATGCCCGGCTAATTTTTTCTATATATTTTTAGTTGTCCAATTAATTTCTTCCTCTTTTTAGTAGAGACGGGGTCTCCCTCTTGCTAAGGCTGGTTTCGAACTCCTGAGCTCAAACAATCCACCTGCCTCGGCCTCCCAGAGAGCTAGGATTACAGGCGTGAGCTACCGCGCCCCGCCTGTACTTAATTTTTAATGTTGAAAATTTGAGAAATACAGGTAAAAACTAAGAGGAAAACAAAACTCCCTTATAATCTTATCATGTACAGATAATCACTGTTAATATCTTGGTATGTATCTTACTAGTTTTCCCACGTGTGTACATATTTACTTAGTTAGTTTTTTATAATCTGTTTTTTGTCACCTACATAGAGATAGAAGATTTTTCTCATGGAATTAGATTTTTATTTTATTACTTCTAAAAGCCACTTAGTAATACTTAATTTTATGGAGATACTGTAATTTATTTGATGACCTGCTATTTTACGATAATTAGCTTTCTTTTTCAAAGATAATTTATCTCGTGCTGGCCACTTTACTGTACTCTTTTACTGGTGCTAACAGTGTTTAAATTGCTTCTCATGGATTTTCCTCATTGACAATCTTATGATCTAAATATAATGGAAATTTTATTTCTCCATCCCAATATTTCTTCCTGTCATTTTTCCCCCTTATTATAATGGCTAGAACTTCTAGTAAGAACAGTGTTAATGTGTGCCCTCTTGACACTGACTTTAACAGGAAAGCCTCAGAGTGGGATATTGGTTGAAGTTAAATATTTGAGATAGTCTATATTAAGTATCTTTTAAATGTCTAGTTTAAAGTCGTATTTTTAAACAGAGATGAGTGCTGAATTTTGTCAAGTAGATTTTTAACATTTATAGAGTTGCTCATCTGTGTTTCTCCTTTGACCTACTCATGTGAATTGTAGTCATAGATTTGCTAATAACAGACCATTTTTACAATCCCAGAAACACCCTAATTACTCAATGGGTTATTTCTTCAGGACACAGCTAGATTAATTGGGATTTCTTCGTTCTGAGCTTCTACCCCTTGCTAACAAATGACTGAAATTTATCCCTTTTATTTGTATTTTCTAATAATTACTCTTAATTATATGACATGCATACTCAAACTTATGTTTTCTAACATATTGAGTTAATTGGTATCTACCACTTCCTCTCAATCAAACAAGGATCTTAACATGCATTTAGAGCATTCTCTCCTTCTCTCCCCACCATCTGCCAATTCCCTAGTTATCATTGGCAGTTTTAGCTCCAGATTTTTATTAAAATTGTTGTCATCAATACTTACTGGTACTTAACAGTAACATTTTACTACTTTGCTAAGTATTCCTTCTTGCATCCCATTTCTTTTTGAAGTCAACTTCTTTTCAGAGGAGAGACTCTATCCTCTGGGAATTTGGATATGGATCTGTCTTCCACGTCTCTTAGCATTTCTTTTGTCTATTCCATCTGTTTGGCCTCCTGTGCCAAAGTGAGTTTTGGGAAAATTCCTCTTCCCGATCATCACTAGTTTTCTAATCAGTGGTGTCATTTTGCAATTAAACCCATCCAACAAGCTTTTCATTTCAATTATTAAGTTTTTAATTTTCACGATTTTTACTCCATTCTTTTTGTAGAATCTTTCCTCTTTTTGCAGATATCTATTTGTTAGAAATGCCTATTCTGCTCTTTCATTTCTGTTTTTTCGGATGTTAACTTCTGTCAAATCTTGAGTTTGGTCCCCTTCTATCACAGTGTTTGCTTTCTGCAGTGTCATGCTTCTTGATTGTGCAACCCAAATTGTGTTTAGGGCTCCTTGTGAAAGTGTTTGTTGATCTGTTTTTACAGCCTGTTTGTTAGGATGGTGGATCAAACCAGTATGTACTAATTTTCTACTACTGCTGTAACAAATTATCACAGACTTTGTGGCTTAAAATAATATACATTTATTATCTTGCAGTTCCATGGGGTAGAAGACTGACAGCTCTTGTTAGGCAAGGAAGGAGTTGTCAAGGCTGCATTCTTTTTGGAGTCTCTGGGGGAAAATCCATTTACTTGCCTTTTTTAAGCTTCTAGAAGCTACCCATATTCCTTGGCTCATGGCCCCTTCCTTGATCTTCAAAGCCAGCAATTGTGGGTCAAGTCCTTCTCATATCATATTACTCTGACCTCCTTTTCTGCCTTCCTCTTCCCCTTGTAAGGATGCTTGTGATTACATTGGGCCCACCCAAATAATCCAGAATAATCTTCCCATTTTAAGATCACCTGGTTAGCAACCCCAATTTCATCTGCAACATTAGCTCCCCTTTTCCATGGAACACAGCATATTCACAAGGTCTAGGGATTAGAAAGTGGACATCTTTGGAAGGCTAATATTCTACCTGTCATAGTCCAGTTATCTTTCTGAATTTCAGAAACTTTTTATGGTTTAAGTTCCCTAAGGTCCTCTTGCTTTTTAAGGCATGATGAAGATTTTATTTATATTATATATATATATATAATTTAAATATATATTTAAATTAATTAATTTTAAAAATGTTTTTAAAAATTTTGGGTCATTTCAAGGATTTAGTGCAAGAAGAAGAGGCCGGAGCATGAGCAAACCACCCTCCTGACTTTCATAATTTTTGATGTTTGTATTTGAAAATGTGATTTTCTTGATCGAGAATTTATTTAGAACATTTAAAAAAGTGGTTTAAAAAGTTTCTCTTGTGGTCAGAAATATGCCTTTTATAATTTCTGTTTGAGAATATTTATTTAAAAATATATTTGACCTAATAACCAATCAATTTTAGTAAATGCTTCTATAACCCCTCAGAACGTAGATATACAGTATTTTCTTTTGGTAGAGTACAAAATTTAGAAGTTTCTGTTAAATCTTTTATTAATTATTTTATTTGACCAATAGAAATATGCTAAATACTTTCACAATCAACGTCTCATTGTGTTTCTAACATGTTTTACTTTGTAAATTTTGATGCAGTGTTATTTGCTGCAGAAGTGTTCTTACATATTATGGCTTCATTTTGAGCTACTAGTTTGGATTGTATAACCAGTGTGAAGTAGTAGCTTCTCCTATCCCCATTGTCCCCTTCTCTGGTACTGCAGCCTAATGGAGTATTATGTATACAAACTGCAGCTCCTGGTGAATACAGCTGCCAGTGTTCCTGTCACCGCCCCTAGGTACAAGTATTGTTGTATGGGTCACACTCTCAGAGTCCAGTGTGCTCCTCCTTCCCTGCCTCTCATTCAGTTCTTACCTGGTAGAGCCCATCACTGACTCAGCGTAGACACTGAGGGGCTGGGAGTGTGCGGTCCGCAGAAGGAAAACGCAGCGCGCTATCCACGCAGATCAGCACCACTGGGGGAAAAGGAATGCTGCCTGATTACTCATACAGTACTGGTTGCTACAGCCTTGGTGCGTGACTCAGAGACAGACAGAGAGAGGGACGACATTTCTTCCTGCCTTTCATCAAGGAGTCTATCTACCTGAGACAAAGCTTGAGGATCCCAGGTTTTCCTTAGTACAACTCCAGTTACTGCTTCCTGTATGGAGGGGCCCCTGGATCCCGCCGTCAGGTTTCCATCCTTCTTTGCTTTCGGTGGCAAGGTGGATTTTCAAATGTTTGTGTGTCTTCATGGGTGTTTTGATGGGCAATGCGGAGAGGTTATATAGGGGAAGCTTGTAACCATATTCCATTTTGTCCAAAAGTTCCCCAACTTAGAAAGTTTTCACTCTTCCAAAGAATGTTTGGTTGAAATCCTCCTCATCTCTTGACTGTTTTAGTATTTCCAGTATATCCTCTGGTGATGAAAAGTGGGTCCTTTTGTAAATAAAACTGAGTAACAGTGAGCAGTGAGAATCTACTGTCCGTTATTCCTACAACTCAAGGCCCTGCTGCAGAAACGTTGTTGCCTGCTTTTGCCCCCCAAGAGCACGTAGACGCTTTTCTCTGCAGATCAGAGTCTGGAAGGGGTCTGAGCCAGCCTGGAAATTCCAGCCCTTTGTCCAGTCACAAACATTGGCTTACACACCTGCCTCCATGCCTCAGCCAGGCAATCTTTTCTTGTTCACTGAACATTGTCATGAACATCAATGTCTATAATCTGTTGTAATGCAGTGAGGTCTTCTGTGCCCTGAGAAAGTAGTTATCTCTTGCACATAGCAACTTTAGCCTGACATACCTTCTGAGTTTGTCAATGTACCTTTTTCTGAGACAAGGTCTTGCTCTGTTACCCAGGCTGGAGTGCGGTGGCGTCAGCCTAGCTCACAGCAACCTCAAACTCCTGGGCTCAAGCAATCCTCCTGCCTCAGCCTCCCAAGTAGGTACTTACCACCACACCCAGCTAATTTTTTTTTTCTAATTTTTGTAGGGTTGGGGTCTTGCTCTTGCTTACACTGGTCTCAAACGCCCAGCTTCAAGCATTCGTCCCACCGTGGCTTCCCAAAGTACTGAGATCACAGGTGTGAGGCACTGTGCCCAGCCTCAAGATCTTCTCCCATTTTGTCACTATGCCAACTGTTGGAACTTGAGGTTTTCAGATTATCAAGTGCTGAATCATGTCTCCCTGAATTTGTTGCTTCTGGTCCAATGTAGGTTGGAAAAATGCTTATCCATTTTCATGGAAATTGTGTCAAAAAATGAGATTCCATGACTAAAGAAATTTTCTGGGATTAAATACGATGGAGTATATGTATCTTTGCTATGTTCTGAGTGTTTGTGTCTCTCAAAGTGCATTTGCTGAAACCTGATCACCAACGGGATGATGTTCGGAGATGGGGCCTTGGGAAGGTGATGAGGTCATGAGGGTGAACAGTCCGAGTGCCAGTGTGGGATTTGGACAGCCATGGAGCCAAGTCTGGCCGTGCGGGCTGGGACACGGAGGTGTGCTGGCTTCTGTCCCCTGTGAGGGCTCACAGACGCTTTTCTGTGCAGATCAGAGCCTGACTAAAGTAGACTCCTGAGTGTCTGTCAGGGTTTCTGGGACTAGCTCCTTGTTTCCCTTTTGCACAATTGTAGTCCCACCCCCTTTTCCCAGTCCCGAACATGGGGTCTGGGTTCACGTGCCTGCCACCATCCCTCAGCCAGTCGTAAACGCCAGGTTTGATCTGCATTAATTGGATCTCTTCCAGTGGCTCCATGAACGGGATTATCATTTCTGCCTGGCCGCCTATACCTAGTTTCGGTCAGGCCCAATTCATGGAGGGGAAAAGTAGGTAGTTCTTCCTTGTGTCGTGAACTTGGACTCGTTGCAGCCCTCATGTGCCCTCATGAAAGGATTCGTGCATGTCATCTTCCGCAGGGCTTCCGCAGGGCTTTAGCCAGCAAGCTGCAGCCGCATCCGCCTCCTGGCTGGGCCTCAGTGTCATGTGCGCCTTCCTGCCTGAACTCTTCTCATGCTGCCTTGGACAAAATGAGCTGAGGGTCTGAAAGTACAATTTTGGCCATAATCCCAAAAGACATAATCCCAAATGCCATAATTCTGAATGTGGAAATCCTGGAAGATCAAAATCCCAAAAATATTATTCTGAAAACAAATTTTAAAGATTCTTTAAAAGACATTTATTTAGATTTTGAGAAACAAAAAATGCAACAGAACCCTTCATAGACCACATTACACAATAAAATAGACAATAATAACATACATAGTTTTGCAAGCATAAACATTTAGGTGTACTAATGGCATTCACATGGGTATAGCAGTTATGAGTAGCTTTTGCCAGTTCAGTATGATGTGAGCTGTGAGTTTGTCATATATGGCCTTCATTGTGTTGAGGTATGGCACTTCTATACCTAATTTGTTGTGAGTTTTTATCATGAAGAGATGTCGAATTTTATCGAATGCTTTTTCCGTGTCTATTGAGATGACCATGTGGTTTTTGTCCTTCATTCTGTTGATGTGATGGATCAGATTTATTGATTTGTGTGTGTTGAACCATCCTTGCATCCTTGTAATAAATCCCACTTGATCATGGTGTATTACCTCTTTGATGTGCTATTGGATTCAGTTTGCTAGTATTTTGAGGATTTTTGCATCCATATTTATAAGGGATATTAGCCGATGGTTTTCTTCTTCTGAGCATGTGTTTTTGTCTGGTAATGTTGGCTTTGTAGAATGAATTAAAATTCCTTTGTCTTCAATTTTTTGGAATACTTTTAGAAAAATTGGTATTAGTTCCTTTTTAAAAGTTTAATAGAAAGCAGCCATCCAGTCTTTAGCTTTTGTTGGCAAACTTTTTATTACTGATTCAGTCTCATTACTTGTTATTGGTTTGTTCAGGGTTTCTACTTCTTCCTGCTTCAATCTTGGTAGTTTGTAAGTGTCAAGGAATTTATCTATTATCTCTAGGTTTTCCTATTTATTAGCATACAGTTGTCCTTAATTGTGTCTAATTATCCTTTGTATTTCTGTGGTATCAGTTGTAATGTCTTCTCTTTCATTTATGATTTTATTTATTGAGTAGTTTATCTTTTTTTCTTGGTTATTCTAGCTAAAGGTTTATCGATTTTAACTTTTGGGAAAACCAATTTTTGTTTCATTAATTCTTTGTATTTTTTTAGTCTCTATTTTGTTTAGTTCTGCTCTGATCTTTATTATTTCTTTCCTTCTACTGATTTTGGATTTGGTTTGTTCTTGCTTTTCTAGTTTCTTGAAGTGCATTGTTACGTTGTTCATTTGAAATCTTTCTACTTTTTTGATGAGGGTGTTTATTGCTATAAACTTCCCTCTTACCTCTCCTTTACTGTATTGCATAGGTTTTGGTGTGTTGTGTTTCCATTTTCATTTGTTTCAAGGAATTTTTTTATTTCTTTTAAAATTTTTTCATTGACTTAATGGTCATTCAGGAGCATGATGTTTAATTTCCATGTATTTGTACAGTTTCCAATGTTCCTCTTGCTATGATTTCTAGTTTTATTCCATTATGGAATCTGTTTACATTCAAGGTTATTATTGATAGGTGAACATTTATTTCTGTCATTTGATTGTTTTCTGGTGGTTTTGTGTATCCTTTGTTCCTTTTCTCCTCTTACTACTTATCATTGCGGTTTGATGGTTTTCTGTAGTGGTAACATTTGATTCCTTTCTCTTTCTCATTTCTGTATATTCTCTACCAGTAAATTTTATACTTTGTGTGTTTTCCTGATGGTAGATATCATCCTTTTGCTTCTAGATGTAGGGCTCCCTTAAGTACTTCTTATAGGGATGGTCCAGTGGTGATGAATACCCTCAGTTTTTGCTTATCTGGGAAAGACTTTATTTCTCCTTAATTTAAAAAAATTTTTTTTTCTTTTAGCTTCTGACCATATACTGCATGATCTCCTTTTTTTTTTAAGGATATCTTTGCTATATATAATATTCTTAGTTAGCAGTTTTTTTCTTTCAGCACTTTGAATATGTCTTCCCATTCTCTTGTGGCCTATAAGGTTTCTGCTGGAGAAATCTGTTGGTCTGATGGGGATTCCCTTACATTTGACTTGAAGCTTTTCTCTTGCTATTTTTAGGATTCTGTCTTTGTCTTGGACTTTTGACAATTTGACTGGAATGTGCTTTGGAGAGGACATTTTAGGGCTAAATCTATTTGGGAATTTTTTAACATTCCTATATCAAAACATTGGAAGAGGTAGACATCCTATATATTTCATTAAATAGGTTTTCTGTGCCTTTTCCAATCTCTTCTCCTGTAACTCCCCAAATGTGAATTCTGTTTGCTTAATGGTGTGTCATATGTCACATAGGCTTTTTTCATTCCTTTTAATTCTTTATTCTTTTTGTTTGTCTGACTGTGTAATTTCAAAAGACCTGTCTTCAAGTTCGGAAATTCTTTCTCCTGCTCAATCTAGTCTCTTATTGGAGTTCATGATTGCATTTTTTATTTCATTCATTGAATTCTTCTAGTCCAATTTCTGATTGTTTTTTTTTATGACATCTATCTCTTTGTTGAATTTCTCATTCAGATCGTGAATTGTTTTCTTGATTTCTTTGTACTGTTCATCTGTGTTCCCTTGTATCTTACTGAGTTTCTTTAACATCATTATTTCAAATTCTTTTTCAGCTATTTCATAGATTTCCTTTTCATTGGGACCTATTACTGGAGAATTGTCGTGTTCCTTTGGAAGTTTATATTTCCTTGCTTTTTCATGTTTCTTGTGTCCTTATGTTGGTATCTGTACATCTGATGTAACGGTTGCTTCTTCCAATTTTACGGTTTGGCTTTTATATTGAAAGATGTTTTCCTATAGATATATTTATAGTGTTAGTTGGGTAGGGTGCTATGGCTTTGATTCTGGGTGGGCACAGGAGTGTTGTCTTCATCTGATTACTTTGGCTATAATCAGTATCATTGATGTTTGTGAACTCCTCAGTGGCTTAAGCAATTGTTAGCAGAGGCTGTGGCAAGGCTTTTCTGGGGATAAGGATGACAAGGGGGCCTGTACTCAGGAACAGTGGTGGCATTGGGCTGGGCATGATGGTCCTCAGGTCCCTGGGCAGGAGGTCTTTGGGCCTCCAAGAGGCTTACTTAGGTGCCTTTAGTGGCAGTGATGTGCCAGGTGTTTGAGCAGGTCCTTGGGCCCCTGGGTGATGTGCATGGCATTGGCAGTAGCAGCAGTGGTGGTGAGCCAACCCTTGGGCCTCAAAGTGCATGCACAGGCACCAACAGTGGTGGTTGCAGGCTGGGTGGGCCCATCCCTGGGGCCCCAGGTGGCATGCATGGGTGCGTATCAATAGCAGGAGCAGTGTGCAGGTGCTGGTAGTGGAGGGTGGGGAAGACTTGTCCTCAGGCCTCCTGAAGGTGCATGCAGGTTCTCAGTGGCCTCACCACATGGAGGGGACAGGGTTGTTGTCAGTGATAGCAGCCCTGAGCATGTGCCTCTTAGGCTTTGGGGAGTGCATGCTTCAGCTCCCTTTTTCCTAGGGGCAGCCTCCCTGGCGCACTGCACTGCCTATTCCCAGAGGTGTAGGACATCACATGGGCTAGAGTGCTGGGGACTTGGTTGTAAACCCTGCTGGGTTTAGCTGGCCTCATGATGCTTCAGCCCTCTGAGTAGATATAGGGAGATGTCAGCGAGGCTTCTGGGATGTGGAGATTTAGGAGCCGCAGGGCCTCAGAGCAGGATGTAGTCTGATGGAGGCTGGGCTCTCAAAATGGCATTGTGCTGCAGCTGCTTGGGTGTCCAGGAGAGTGTGTGGGACCCAGAGTGAACTCCCTCTCTGGAACAGTGCTGCTGCATGGACTCCAGGCAGCTCCCTATATTATTCTCAGGGCCCATAAGGGCTGAGGGGCTCTCCCGTGGCAAGGATTGCAGGAGTCTGTGGTGGGAATGGGGACTTCTGGGGATCTCTCATTTACCCTTTCCCTGAAATGGGGAGTTCCCCCCGGCTCCAAGCTGATCCTCGCTGGGCTGCCTACTTTGCTCCCTCTTCTTCCATGCCTCAGAGGTTCTCTGTCACTTCCCTGCTGAATTCCAATGTTTTCTCTTAGAATCCCTATTTGACATGTGGTTATCTAATCACTGTTTTGGTCCTTCTTTGTGGAGAAAGCAAGTGCTGGGTGCCTGTAGTCAGTTATCTCGAAGCCCCTCCAGTTCATTTCTTTTTATTATTGAATAATATTTTATTGTATGAATGTACCAGTTTATCTTTTTATGCATTGAAAGATATCTGTTGCTTCCAATAAGCTTCTATAAACATCCACATGTAGATTTTTGTGTAGACAGAAATTTTCAATTCATTCGAGTAAATACCTAGGAGTGTGATTGCTGGATCATATGGCAAGACCATGCTTAGCTTTGTAAGAAACTGTCAGATTGTTTTCCAAAGTGAGTATGCCATTTTTCTTTCCAACCAACAATGAAAGAGAGTTCCTGTTGCTCTACATCCCCACCAACGTTTGATGTGGTTTTGGGATTTTAGCCATTTTCATAGATATGTAGTGGTATCTTATCATTATTTTAATTTTCAATCCCCTGATATATGATGTTGAGTGTCTTTTCATATGTGTATTTGCTATTTGTGTATCTTCTTGGGTGAGGTGTCTGTTCAGAGGTTTTGCCCATTTTAATATTAGGTTGTTTGTTTTCTTATTGTAGA
This sequence comes from Avahi laniger, assembly GCA_963575035.1. Taxonomy (NCBI): domain Eukaryota; kingdom Metazoa; phylum Chordata; class Mammalia; order Primates; family Indriidae; genus Avahi; species Avahi laniger. The sequence continues at coordinate 10,455 of CAUYSK010089258.1, forward strand.
GTTAAGAGTTCTTGATTTTAGAATCAAATCCTTATCAAATATGTGTTTTGCAAATATTTTCTCCCGGTCTATGGTTTGTCTTTTCACTCCCTTAGCAGTATCTTTTGCAAAGAAGAATATTCTAATTTTTTTTTTTTTTTTTTGAGACAAAGTCTCACTCTGTTGCCCTGGCTAGAGTGAGTGCCGTGGCATCAGCCTCGCTCACAGCAACCTCAAACTTCTGGGCTCAAGTGATCCTCCTGCCTCAGCCTCCCGAGTAGCTGGGACTACAGGCATGCGCCACCATGCCCGGCTAATTTTTTCTATATATTTTTAGTTGTCCAGCTAATTTCTTTCTATT
>CAUYSK010089259.1:0-18859 GCA_963575035.1 Avahi laniger
GTGACAGATTTTTGTGTGATGATTTTGTATCCTGAAACTTTTACTGAATTTATTTATCAAGTCTGGGAATTTTTTGGTGGAATCTGTAGGGTTTTCCAGGTATAAGATCATATTGTCAGCAAACAGAGATAATTTGACTTCCTTTTTTCTCATTTGGATGTCTTTATTTCTTTCTCTTGCCTGATTGCTCTGGCTAACACTTCCAGTACTGTGTTGAGTAGGAGTGGTAAAAGTGGACATCCTTTCTTATTGCAGTTCTTAGAGGCAATGCTTTCAGTTTTTCCCTGTTCGGGATGATGTTGGCTGTGGGTTTGTCATATATGGCTTTTACTATTTTGACATGTTCTTTCTATGCCTAGTTTGTTGAGGGTTTTTATCATGAAGGGATGCCTTATCTTTTTAATGTCTGTGGGATCTGTAGTAATGTCCCTTGTTTTTTTCCTGAGATTTATAATTTGTGTCATCTTTCTTTTTTTCCTGATCAGCATGACTAAAAGCTTACTAATTTTATTGATCTTTTCAAAGAACAAAGTTTAGGTCTCATCAATCTTCCCTTTTTTTTCAATTTCTTTGATTTCTACTTTTATCTCTATTATTTCCTTATCTCTGATAGATTTGGATTTAATTTGCTCTTTTTATAGTTTTTTATAAGGGGAAGCATAAATCATTGAATTGAGACTTTATTTCTTTACTAACATAAACATTTAATGCTATGCATTTTCTTCTGAGCTTTTTCTGCATCCCCCCAAATTTCATACATTGTGTTTTCATGTTAATTCAATTTGAAATATTTTCTATTATTCATTGTATCCTCTTTTTTGAACTATGAGTTATTTATAAATGTGTTGTTTAATCTCCAAACATTTTAGGAATTTTTCAGATATCCTCCTGATATTAATTTCTAATTAATTTCATTATGATCAGAGAACATTTCCATATGGATTCACTTCTTTTCATTTTATTCAGGTTTGTTTAGTAGCCCAGAATATAGTCTATATTGATGAATGTTTCATGTTTACTTGAAAAAAAAGTGTATTTTGCATTTATTAAGTAGAGTATCCATTAAGCCATGTTGATTTATAGTGATGTTCAGCCCTTCTATATCCTTACTTATTTTCTGTGAACTTGTTTTTATCAATTACTGAGAGAGGAATGTTGAAGTCTCTAACTATAATTGTGGATTTTCTTAGTTTTTTCAGTTCCAAGGATTTTTGAATAATGTATTTTGGAGCCCCGTGTTGGATGTATGCACATTTAGGAGAGTTCCCCAAACTCAAAATTTCAAACATCTTTCCTACAGGAGGTTCACTAAGAAAGCTACAAGCATCACATGGCGGCCTAGCAGATGTTCCTTCTCTGCAGGGAAGGTACCCATGCCCTGGGGTGTCGTATGTTTCCAGACATTCAGAACTCTTCTAGATGGTTCTTGATGTTTCTGGTATGGAATCAGCACCAAAATATATTAAGTGAAAAAAACAAGATGTAGAATAGTGTGTGTAATATGCTATCATTTGTATTTCAGAAAAAGTAGGGATAAAAATATACATGCATTTTTGTAACATATCTCTAGGAGACCCCAATGACATGGCTGACTTTGTGGAAGGGAAGTAGGTTCTGGGTACTTGGGAGCAGGGGTGGGTGCAAGATCTTTCACTGTATACCTTTTGTGCCTCTTCAATTGCAGGGGTGAGGGCAAACCTCTCCTTCACCCTCTGAAGCTTCACTGAAAATCAACTGACAAAAGGCTGATAGAAGAAAAGGCATACAAATTTATTTGATCATAGTTTTACAGATACAGGAGGCTTCAGAATGAAGACCCAGAGGTACAGAGGAAACTGTCCATTTTTGTGATGTTTAGGTTCAACAAAATATGGACAGCCATGTAGAAATATGATTGGACAAAAAGGGTATGATATACTGCTAACAGTGAGTGGGGAACCCAGCAAGGCCTGTCTGTCCAGATTCTTGGCCTCTCTGTGCAGAATGAAGACCCAGAGGTACAGGGGAGACTGTCCATTTTGTGATGTTTAGGTTCAACAAAGTATGGACAGTCGTGTAGAAATATGATTGGACAAAAAGGGTATGATATACTGCTTACGGTGAGTGGGGAACCCAGCAAGGCCTATCTGTCCAGATTCTTGGCTTCTTTGTGCAGCGTTCTTTCCTTCTGCACACGGGGTGGGAAACTCTCTGTAATGGGGGTCTTATGATCTACAATGAAAAAATGTGGGTCATATAATTTCTTTATGGCCAGAAGCAGGTCAGATAATTTCTTTATGGCTGGTTTTTCCACAGAAAGGCAGCAGGGGTGTGTGGGGGAACTTTATGGCCAGAGGTAGGTCAGATAATTTCTTTATGGCTGGTTTTTACACAGAAAGGTAGGGGATGAGGTGAGAGAGGAAGTTTGAGTAATATTTTTAGGTTTTATGGCTGGCTTAGGGGAAAAGGAATTCTGGTTTCTATGACCTGCCTTGGGGAAAAGGGATTCTAGTTTCTATGGCTAGCCTCTTGGGAGAATAAGGGGCCAGAGACAGGAGGGCAGGAAGTCAGAGGGAAACTTGTGCTTTCAAGGCTGTTTCTAAGGCCTTCATTTTGGGGTATTGTTTTCTGAGTCCAAACGCAATTTTGAACCTCTTCTATTCAAAGAAAAACACAAAGCTAAACTTAAAACTAAAAAATAATTCGAGGATGGTTAATCAAACTTGAGACTTAGACTAGCCCCTGATAATTGACCCTTGCCCCCATTCTAATCATTAGGTCTTCCCTCTTCAGGCCTCCGCCCCAGTCGTTTGGCAGCAACAGACTTGTTGAAACACTTGATGCCTCTAAGAGTCTAATAGGAGCTCTACACAGGATGAGGCAGCATCGCTAAAATATCTCATGTGACTAATTGCCATATTTAGCCCCAAACTTTCTAGACCAGTGGTTCTCACACTTGAGCCTGCATCAGAGCCACCTGGAGGGCTTGTTAGTACACAGGTTTCTCAGCCCCACCCCGGAGCTTCTGATTCTGCAGGTCTGGGGTGGGACCCAAGAATGTGCATTTCTAACAAGTTCCCAGGTGATGCTAATTACTGACCACACTTTGAGACCCACTGCTCTCAAATAAAATAGTTTCTCCTGTGATGTATTTGTGTGCGGTGTTGGTGTTCCAGCTGTGTCCTCATTTAGACATAAGAAATGAAAATCAGGAGAGGTAGGCTCCTTCCCCCGGCAGGCCCGTAGCGCACCGTGGTCCAGCTCTCTGTCCAACCGGCATCGCCGCCGGGCTCCTTCCTCAAGAGACAATATGCGCTTTACACATCAGAAACCTGGCACCTCCTCCATCCGTACTTCCCAGAGCAGACATTCTTGTGGTCACTGCGGTCAACTCCCTGTGAAGACTTAATTGATATTTAAGAGGAGACACAAGAAGAGCCCTGCTGATTACTGATTTCCTTCCCGGACTTTCTCTGGAGGTGCGCGTTAAGCATTTTAGACCAGACACTTCTTTACAATGAGCAGTCTGTTTCATGTGGGACATTAGGTCCCCTTCCTCTGTCCTCAAGTCATTGCGACAGTCAGTGATCCTGCCACACATCCTAATGTCCTCCCACCTGCTCCCCCGTGGGTGATGAGCACAGCACAACCTTCCACTGAGAACCACAGAGACATGTTGGTTTTAAACCACCAGACCCCTGCCCAAAGCACTGCTTTAGATCCCTGCAAAAATCCCAAGTCATGCTTTGATATTTTCCTTGCTTTTATCAAATATTGATATTAAAAACTTAACAAATGCTGAATGTTTCTCTTTCTGAAAACGCTATAGGTGAAATTGTCCATCATCATGTTCAGTCCTCTCTCTAGAGAGAGGCCTTTTGGAGGTTAGCACTGGAGGGCCCTGTTTCCTGATGAAGTGGCTCTGTGTCCTTGTCCAACAAGAATTATGTGACCCACCCTGTTTCCTTCTTTTGCCATGAGTGTTGGGGAACTCGGGGATAGATGTAACACCTGAGTGGCAAAATTTAATTAGAAAACAATTTTGCAGCTTTTATACAGTTAACAATATTATCAGCTTTTATATAGTTTCAATTTTTAAATAATCTGTAGCTTTATTTTGTGTTATCTTGTGATGGCTTCAAGTCCTTTGAGAAGCAAAAGGAGTATAAAGTGTCTGTGGTACAGGTGAGTTATGAAATGATTAGAGCTACGTGTGGCCTAATCAGCTGGGCAAAGAATGGGAAGAGCGGAGCCCGCAGGGGCCTCCTGTGGGTGTGGGGCTGGGTGGTGAGCCCAGAACAGGAGGGGCAGCAGGCCAGGAGCCTCCTCTGGCTGGCAGAAAGTGGAAGGGTGGCTGGTGAGGATGAGGTGCCAGGTGTGCGCATGCCGCAGGTGGAGTCGACAGGGGTTCCTGAGCCCTCATCCGGGGTGGAGAATCATTGAGGAGAGTGTCAGCAGATGGCCCGAGCTTGACCTTTCTCCTCGAGCTCAACAGAAGTCCTACTGGGACGGACTGGCTTAGCCCATGAGAGCTGCAGAAACCATTCCTTATGGACAGTCCGCCCTGCTTCAGCTCCCACTTGGTCCTGAGGCCAAACAGGTTATAGGGAGCAGCTGGGTGTAAACGGGGCTGGCTCCTGGGATTTTCTTTCCGCTGACACCTCCTGTCCAGGTAAAAAGAGCGTCTGGCCACGGAACTGTAGTGGGCTGGGAATCCCACCCCATGCTGCCCTTCCTCTTCAAAGTGTGCCTCGAAGTGTGGGGGGGAACCACCACCTTAAACCAAGGGTTTCCACCTTCTGGGTCTCCTGCGTGATTTATTAAGGGACTGTGTAAGGACCTTTTAATCTGAAAGCCTCCCTGCTGAAATGCTGTCTTGTCTGTTTATGCCCTATAAACCAGAGACTGGGTGATGTATAAATAATAGAAGTTTATTCCTCATAGTTCTGGAGGCTGGAAATGCCAAGATCAAGGGCAGCAGATTTAGTTTTGATGAGGGCTGCTCTCTGCTGCTGAGATGGCGTCTTGTTGCTGTGTCCTCATGTCAGAATCCCGGGTTTTCGCACCCAAGATGTCAGGGTGGTAGTCTGCCCTCGGTTCTCGGTGTGCTCTTGGCCAAAGAATGACCAGACACACCAAAATGTCAAGTCCAGGCTATTATCCCAGTCTTCTGACTCCTTTCTTGGAAAAATCACCAGCAATGCCAATACGACGGAGTAAGCTCAGGCAGGGAGCAGTTTCACAAGAGCAGCTCTTTACTGTAGGATAAAACGGGTCTGCCTGTAAGTGGAGAGAGACAGACCCACTCACTCACTCACTTACTGCTCTGCTCACTTCCTCCTGACTTCTCAGATTATTTCCTTTTATTAGCCCAGTCTTGGGGAGGGCTCTTGGGAGGCGTAGGATGGTATCAAATGATCAACAGGTGTCCTCAAAAATTCTATCTGCATATATGAGCCTCCACTAAGAAAGCCCACCTGGGGGTGTGAACCGCAAAGCAGATTCAAGCTAATGGCATATTAATTACCCTTAGGTTACTCTAGGTCACTTTCTAAATCCTACCATGCCTGGGCTAGGGAATTCCTAGATTGATAAAACATTCCCTCCTTCCCCAGGTGTAGCAGTTGCTCAGGATAGGATTAAGGGTGGAACGACACCAAAATGGAGTGCCCGCCCTTATCCTCCTTCCGGTGGAGCAATTGCTCAAAACAGCAACAAAGCCCTTGTCCTGAAAAGAGCCGGAGATCCTAACTATCTAGCTAACACTCATGTGGCAGAAGGCAGAAGGGCAAAAAGGGGCCTAGCTGGTTCCCTTTAGCCCCTTTATAAGGTTGCTAATCCCATTCATGAAGGCTCTACTCTTAGGACTTAATCACTTCCTAAAGGTCCCACTTTTTAACACTGTGGCATTGGGGATTAAGTTTCAACATGAATTTTGGAGGGGACACAAATATTCAAGCCATAACAAGTGCCATTGTGAGAGCTTGATTTCTTTTGGGTTTGCAAACTGACCTTTACAAATTAACACGCCTTTTGGAAGGGTGGCCCATAAAGGGCCCAGAAATAAGTCAGTGTATCTTTGAGGAAATGGGTTTACTGCCTATTATAGGACTTTGTTTCCTGCTTAAGAAGCAAACGAGATTTGCCCTCAGAGGGAAACAAAAGTTTCCCTCACTTCAGGAGCCTGGGCCAAGGGGAATGGGTGGACGCTGTGGGCTGCCTGAGTTCTGGGGGAGCAGAGGATGTGGGCTCAGCCCTGGGGACAGCACTGGGAGGGGAGTCACTCGTCTTGAGGACAGTCCTCTCCTGGGCTGTCAGTGTTTTCTTCCTGCCGGGTCAGCTCCTTCCTCCCCTGCCCATGTCACCAAAGCCAGGTACCTGATTGCCAGGAGCCTGCTCCCTCCAGAAAGCCCCAACAGCCACCTGCCCGCGTTGCCTTTCACTGGCAGGGAGGCGCTCCCAGGGCCTCTCCCCAGACCCGGAGACCTACCCTGAGCCCCGCCCTCCGCTGTCCTCTGCGGAGGAAGAAAGCACCTAGTTCTGGTTCTCCTCGTAACATTGTTCCTGAACTCCAAACCTGCAGCCCCCCACACAGTAATAAAAGCTGCCTATTGTCGCCTTGGGGAAGTTTCTCTGTTTCCACGCAGCCTGTCGAGGCAGTGCGTGCCCCTCCCAGCTGCTCCCACATGCCTCTTAGTGCCTGTCTCTGATTTGCCTTTCCTTTCCTCTCCTACCAAGGTGGCTCCCGAACCAGCTGCCTCTGCTGCAGTTCAGCACAACTTCGGAGTGTCCCAGCTGAGAACTCCCCGAGCCCACAGGGAAACAGATCTCCAGGACGTCTTTCCTGTCCTCCTGGCCCAGTTGCCACAACAAACAGCAGAGGAGACGGTGGTGAGTGGGCAGAGTTTAAATTATGCTGTGGACGTTGTTTTTCAGTCTGCCCTGGGGAGAGTGCAGAGAGGGGAACGGTGCATCTTCCTGGGTGCCCAGGAGAGAGTGGTGCCCCCCAGGTGAGATGACACCTGGCCACTGCCCGGGCAGGTGGAGTGGAGGCAGCATGAGTTAGCGTTATCTGTTGATCTTGGCTTAGCCAGTCAGAATTCTAGAACTGGCAAACTCGGTGGGAACAGTCAGCGGAGCCAGACAAGAAACAAGAGTCAGGGCCTGCTGGGTGCCCTGGCCTCTGCTACAAACTGTTCACCCTGCGAACTGTGGTGCTTCATCCTCCCAAACTGGCTGAAGATGTCCTCCAGGAAGGTGCTCTGATTAACTGCGTTTGGTCTTGATCTCTCCTTTGGCTCCATGGTTCCTTAGTAAGCAGGCGTCACTGGGGTCGGAGCCAGGTAGAACTCTGTCGCTGGTTCTGTGGGACTGAGCGGTTCCAGGTCCTGACCAAGAGCTCCCTGGGATGCTGCTGCGCAGACGCAGTCATCTGCGGCCTGTTCAGTGAGAAGTCTCGTGTGACGACAGACGTAGAGGGAGCCTGTTTAACAGAGAGGGTGTCTTCTTTGGGCAGCTATACAATGGTAAATATTCTCAGTTATGTCTCAAAAATGTGTGCCATCTTTTGGGATTTCATATGTGTAATTGGAGTGGGGGTGGTGGTGTTCCCATTGCTTTCCGCAGCTTTAGCAAGTGAGGAAGGTGGTTTCCCTCTGCCACCCTTGACCCTCTCCTTAGGGTCTCACTATGACAGCACTTCAGGGGTCCCCGGCCAGCGTCAGCCTGGAGGGGCTGCGCTCACTCTCGCTGCAAAGGAGGCTGCAGGGCCAGAGCCAAGTCCAGTGAAGCAAGGACAGTGAGAAGGGCAGGGGTGGAGTGGGGAGGGGGAGGCAGGAATTAGTGAAAGGAAGCGTGGCTTGGGATTTAAAAAAACTGTACTGATTGTTTCCCCCATGATTCTAAACCTGCTTTGAACTATGGCCCCATCATTGACTCGAGACCACAGCTTCTGAGACTGCTTTGAAAGACAAAGCTAAGTATGTAGGTTTTGCTCTTTCCTTAAGTAAATAAATCTCATAACATTAAAGGAATTTTTAAAAAGTGACTATGAGGCTGGATCTGCAGTGGCTGATAAAGGAAAAGCGGCGCCCTGCCCTGCCTGAAGGAAATGCGGCATGTGGGGCTGAGGTGGGGCTTCATCTTAGAACTGGGGGGAGGCCGGACCAACGCGAACACTGTATGTATGAGCAAGGCGCCCTTTAAAGGAACTCTGGGGGCCTTTTGACGCTCTGAAGCAGCAGAGGTAGAAGATCAAATGGTGGAAACATTATTGCAAGTCCCTCTATTTCACAGGCACGTTTTCGTGTCTTAAAATCAGGTTGGAGGCAGCACCTCTGGGGCTGATGAGCAGGCTACGCTGGGAGCCTCTCTGTTTACTCACCAACTTCATGCCTGTAACAGGGAAATTTGCAACGAGGAAAAGAAGTAAATGAGAATGAGGCGAAACTTCAGTGGTAAAACCTAGTGGCAGTTGGAACTGCAGGAACCCAGTACGCCTTTCCCTGCACTGAGGAGGAGATGGGGCCACGTGAGCAAAGCCCGAGAGCTGCACTGGCTGGTGCAGGGGGCCTAGAACGCACGCCTTTCTCGTGAGTCCCTCACGGCCACTCACAGGTGACGCAGGAGCCTTTAGCAAGACACGAATGTTTCTAGATAGTGTCTCAAAAAGGCAAGTAATCTTGAGCTTACTCCCTACATATTTTCAGAGATGCCAGTGGAAAATCTCTTATCTGAATTCCATGACCTTAATGAAGATGTTCATTCATTCAACAAGTACTCCTTGGGTGATAAGCAAGGCAAAATCCCTGCTCTTGTGTAATTATCATCCTAGTGGGATAGGAAGATAGTAACATCCAGCAGTGATTTTAAAGTACAGTACAGAGCTTAAGGAGATGGAGAAATTGGGTGGAGTATTATTTTACGTAGGATGGTCAAGAAAGGCCTCTCTGTGGAGGTGATATGTGAGCAGAGAACAGGATGGAGTGAAGGAGTGGATCTTGAGACAGTCTGGGGGAAGAACTTGATTTAAGGCAAAGAAACTGGCAGTTTCAAAGGCCCTGAGGCAGGAGTGAGTTTGGTGTGGTTGGAAGAACAGCAAAGCAGGCCTGTGAGCGCAAGAGTGGAGGAGTGAGGCAGAGCTTAATAGCAGGTGAGTCTGGAGCAGTAAGCCAGGGCTGGGTGACGTGGGGACTTGCAGGCTGTGGGAGGGAATTTGGGTTTTATTCTGCTTATAACCAGCAGCCACTGGAGGGGGCTGAGCGGGGAGCATCGAGATCTGACTGTGGAAACTGACTGTAGGGAGACGAGAGTGGACCTAGGGTGGGTAGGAGGCTGCCACAGTGGCCTGAAAGCTTGACACTGCTGGCCTGGATGGCTGTGGCAGTGGAGGTGGTGAGCAGTCAGGACACTGGAGCTGGAGCTGGTGGCAGTTGCCGATGGGTTGCAGGTGGGGTGAGAGAGGCACAAGGGGTGATAGCTACACCTGAGCACCTGGGTGGCTGGGAAATGCTGCAGGAGGAACAGGTTTGGCTGGCGATACGGAGAGACCCTGCATGTGTTGGTAGATAACGGTGGAGATGTGGAGTCGGAGTGGGAGGTGACTTCTGGAGGTCAGTGGCGAGGGTGGGATGGGAAGTGTGCTTGGGAGTCACCAGACTCTGGGTGGTGTTTGAAACCACAGGACTGGATTCGATCACCTTTTGATCACCTCGGGAGCGAGCATGCCAGTCACTTAGAGGCCAGGAAGAGGAGGTGGGAGGAAAAAGAGGAGAGTGCAGCATCCCAGAAACCAAGGGAAGAGTCTGTCCGGAAGGAGGGGAGGGAGGTGAGATGAACCGAGTCAGTGCAGCTGAGAGGTGTTGAACATTGTCAAGTGATGCTAATGCCCTTTTGGTGCTTTCCTTGTTTTGCATGTGCTTGTGGGCTTGTCTCACCCCATTAAACTGGAAACTCGTTGAAGCCAGGGGTGATTTCACTCTGCTTCTGCTTGTACTTGTGGCCACTCAAAGCTGTGACTTACCTGCCTCACTCGAAAAGCTCTGCTGTGCGACGCTGGGGCCAGAGGTGACACTTCCTTGTGGGACAACTTTTTGTGGGGGCAGTGCTGGCAGGGAGGCCAACCAGTCCCAGCCTAAGCAGAAGAGGCTGCTGATGTCCCACTCTGAGGAGAAGTTGGGTGGCAGAGGAGAAGACAGACAGAAGGAGCAGGACAGAAGCACAAACATGTCAGATTCCTGAAGTAAGAAACTTAAATGTGGTCACAGGGCTCCAACCTGAGGAAGTGGGGGCCCCGGAGGGCCACAGTGAGCTCTCTGAATGTGCACTGATTGGTGCGGCAGTGGGCTTCTCTGTCTTCCTCCTCTGCAAGGTGTACGTGACCCCTGCTGTGGCTGAAGAAGGATGGAGGAGCCCCTCATGGCTTCGCTTGGAGGTGTCTTATTCAGAACAACCAGTTCAGGTCCTTACAAAGAGCGGAGAATCCCGATGGGACCTGTGTCTGGGAAGGAATTCTACAGGTCGGGCTTTGGGGCAGCCGAGGCCTCTTCCCTTGACCAGGTTTCACTGGTCTGTTTCCATGAGAAGTGCCCAGGCCTGAGGGTCTGGCTGTTTCTGATGGGGCAATTTCTGTGGTGGAACAGCCTAGAAGACGCCTGTTTTAGTCTGTTTTGTGCTGCTATGAAAGAATATCACAGACTGGGTAATTTATGAAGAACGGGGATATTTATTTCTTACAGTTCTGGAGGCTGGGAAGTCCAAGATCAAGGGGCTGGCATCTGGAGAGGGCCTTCCCATGGTGGAAGCTGGAAGGGCAAGTGGGGGCTGCACTTGCTCTTATAACAAACCCATTTCCACAGTAATGAACCCACTCCCGCGATAACAACATTAATCTATTCATGAGGACAGAGCCCTCCTGACCTGTCCTATCATCTCTTGAAGGTTCTACCTTTCAACATCGTTACACTGGGGATTGTTTCTAACACTTGAACACTGGGGGACACGTTCATACCGTAGCAAACCCTGCAGGGTTGGGCAACTGGGAGTTAATCTATGTAGGGAGAAAGATGGGTTTTCTGGCCATCAGGAGATTGGGATAAGATTTGAATCCTGTCCTGTCTCTTACGTGGACACAGGGAGGACCCACAGTATCATAGGAAAACATGGTGCTAATTTCTGGTTGGGGCACCTGTGAGAGCCTTGGTGAGATGGAAAGACATCTCAGGGGAGGCAGGACAGCAGTTCAGAGTCCTCTGCAATACAAAGGAGACAATGAATGTGGAATGAGGGCGGACCCCAGGCCCTGCAGAGTTCAAGCTGGTAATAAGCTCACAGAGCAAGGGTCCACCCCCTGCAGTTATCCTTGGAACCTAATTACTAAACTTTTCCAGATAGTCCCTGATCATGGGGCCTGATAAAGTCCAATCTTACTGTTAAAACTATGTTAAGATAAAAAGCTGTTTTTATTCATTTGCTATCCATTAAAGCCATCACAGACTAATTATTTTTCAAAAGAAAGAAAACTAGGCTACAGTTCTGAAAGTAACTTATGACCAGATGTTGAGGTCTTGGGATACCCCACCATGCTTAAAAATATGGTAAGAAATCTTTAGACAGTAAAAATCTAAAAATAAAACCCCAAATATTGCAAAGATGAATAACATCAAACCATTGTAGTTCAAGAGTTTTATTGGCTTATTTATTTTTGAAAAGAATCATAAGTTATAATTTAATACCAGATGCTGAGACATAGATATATCCAATTTTGTAGTGGGAGGGAGGGTAATTATAGAATGCAAGAAAGTACCCAAGGGAGAAAACCATGCAGATCACTGGTGGTTTCGCTGCACAGTCAGCGGGTGTCCACAAGCTGGACTTTATCATGCACGTGACTCCTTGACCTAAAATGAGTGACAGCCATGATGGCAGGAGGCGAGGACCCTGCCCCATATTTCACCTCCCCTGAGGAAGGTGTAGAGCTGCTGACCACTTCTGCATCTGCCAGCCTCCCACGCAGCGGCCCGAGGTGAGCAGAAATTGTACTGGGCATTTCGTGTCATTACCCTTAATCATGTTCCCTCCTTTCCCCGGCGCCTGAGGTGAGTCTGGCTTGATGCGGGTTCCAGCATTAGTGGTTCTTGGCCAGATTTCCCAGAAGGATGTGGCTGTTCTTACCTCCTCTGCTTAACCACGCCAGCTGGTGTCCTGCTGGCCTTCAGCCATGTCATACCCTTCAGGTCACATCGCCACCTTTGGGGGCTGGGAGTTGTCAGCATGAGCGGCCTGCCTCGTGCTCTCGATGAGGGATGAAGAAAGAGCAGAGGTCCCTAGAATGATGGGAGAGCTTGCAGTTCTGTTGCTCACGTATCAAATGAAGACACAAGCTTGCCGTGAGTCTTATACAACACAGACCTGGTGTCTGACACCATGATTGAGAATGTAGATTTAGAAGGAGAGCCTACTGGTCTGGTGGGCGGGATGAATGGAACGGGAGGAGAAACAGTGGTCTGTACATCTCAGACAAATGAGCTTTAAAAAAGGGACCTTCAAATTCAAAAGAAGGCCTCCCCCCAAAAACAGTCTTTAGAAGGATCTCAAATGAATGGAATTTTGGATTAAAATCATGAACAAATAAGGAAATTAGGAAAATCTTTTACTTCAATGTTTAAAAAATCAGCTAAACATGGACAGAATGTGATGGGGTTGATAACATTTTAAGATAAAGAGTGAGGGAAGAGAGTTTATTTTGCTGCTGTCTTTTCTATAGGTGTCAATACCTGTGAAAGGTCTGAGATCTCACCTACTTTCAAGCTAAGCAGTGAACCTGTCCCAGTTCCATAGATGCTGGCAGAAGATGAGACTCATGGGTTAGAGATAAAGGACTTCATGATTCACAGCAGTAACAGTTGCCAGAGTGTCAACATTTTCCTGCCCTGGTTCTTTGAGCTCCAATGCCATAGTTTGCATAAAGAGGGCCAGGTGACACCTGCACACACGGAGGAGAGAGATCTTGAGCTCAGGGAACTCGAGTGTTTTATAATGGACGTGCACTGTGCTCCATGAAGAAGGAGACACTATCTCATTCTTCCAAGGCTGTTTACTATGCAGATATTCTTGAAAAGATAGTCTGGAACAAAGGCAGTCCCCGCCTCTCCTTGCAAGCTGTGCAGAACTGTGAAAGACCCTTGAGAATGCTCTCCCAACTGTTGTATCCCTTGAAAGGAAGAGGAAGCTAATGTTTATTGCGCCCTTGTTGTGCTCCAAGTGCTAACCAAGAGACTTCTCATTCCTTGCCACATCAAAGCTCCAAAGCAATCTTGATCAGCAGTGGTCTGTTGTTGTTTCACCAGTAAGGAAGCTGGTGAAGAATGGAGCAGGAACATCCAGGAGGATTTGTGGATGTTATTACATACTTTTTATAGGCTAAGCATTGTGCTAAGAACTAGCTAAACCTTAATTTGATGCTTATCAGGTGCCAAGCACAGTTCTAAGAGTTCTCCATGAACTGATTTACCCTCACAATTAAGATTATCAGGTGCTGCTGAGGAAACTGAGGCACAGTGAGTGATGGACATGAGATTCAAACCTGAGCATTTAACCACAATACTGTCGTGTTCTTTCTTCAGTCCTCAGGGTCAAGGCAGGGGGTCATGATCAAACTAGTGTGTGCCCAGAGAATGCAGAAGGGTTTGGAAACCATGCCAAGTAGGAAAAGTTGCAGGCCTGCTGTGTTTAGTCTGCAGAAGGATAAAGGATAAACGATGCCTGTCTTCAGATATGTGTCGGCGTGTCTCGTGGAAGAGCAGCGTCACTCTGTGTGACTGCAGGAGGCAGCAGTGGATCCAGGTGGGGAAGGCACATCATGGCTCAGCAAAAATGATTTCCTGAGTAAAACAAAGCCCCTGACATTGTGTGGGAACGGGGGGAACTTCCTCTCTCAGGATTTTCTGGGTGATTTCCTTTCAGGGATGCCTAGCTGTGTTCTGTCAAGGTCCCCACAGTATGATCCTCTGTTTCTGCTCTCTGCAGGAGCTGGGCAATGGAAGAGGGTGGCCCTAAAAAGTTTCTCTGGACCTTTCCTAAGAGAGCCGACCCTGCTATCTGACCTGACCTCCTTCCCCTGCCATCTTGTCCTGTCCCCTCCCAGGCCTGGGTCTGGGGGACCTGCACAGAGAGGGTTCCCGCACGTGCAGGGAGGGTCTGGAGGAGTTAGTCTCAGCTGTGTCCCTCCTGGCACTCCCAGGCTGCTCTGTTTCACAGGGGACACACCAGGACCTGGACTGAGTCCCACCTCTAACCCTGCTGGGTTTGGTTCCATCTCTTCCGCCAGTCTGTACTCACCAGCCTCGTGGCTGTGCCACACCTGGCAAGTCTCCATACAGACACCAGGCCCACTGTTGCCCAGTTTGGAAGAGAATAGGATTCCTCTACTGGGTGGGAGGTTGAATTAGCAGATGGTCTCCTAACTGTATTTGTGGTTCTGTGATTCACTCTTGCCTTGTCAAGTAGCCCAAGCTTTAAAAAGTAAGTGGGAACAGGTGGTTAGGTCCGGAGCTGCTCTGTAATGACCTGGCTGTGGCTCCTTGCTGGCTCCATGGTGACTTCTGTGGTCTTGGGCAGCTGCAATCCCAAACTGAGCAGAATCCGGATAGAGGTCCGGGGGCAGCCCTGGCAGGTAGGGAAAGGAATCTGCGAAGATGGTGAGGAGTAGGAGTGGGGGCAACTGTTCCACTCAGCCAGAAACAGCCTCTATTAGCAGCCAAAAACTCCCAAGATGTGGTCTTAATTAGCCTGTGCACATCTCTTAAAGAATCACATCTTCATCAAAGGGTTTTAGAGCGTGATGCTTAGTGCAGTGTAAAGGGCATAGTCAGGATCTGATCCTGAAATAATGTCTCTGCTGTACTAGATGTCAGGAGAGCTAAAAATATCCTTGTAACTCTGAGGAATTCTTGGTTTATTGGACCCATCCCTTTGCTCTCTCAATATCCCTCCAGAAAGTGAGAGCGTGAAGAAGTGAGCCATAAAGCTTTAATTATCCAGTCTGCTGACATTACTTTATCTGCCCCACTGATATTAAATCTGTGCAGCATTCCATTGAAAACTCAGTGCAGACTTGGGCCCTTGTCCTTCTGCTGGTTGTGGCCGATGTTCTTTCACCCCACCCCACCCTCCCTCAGACTTCTGAAATTCCAGAGCTCTCTATGGCACCAGACACTGTCTGTCTGTGAAATGTCCATACTTCAGGAAAGTCCCTGAACTGTGTGTATTTATTCCCCAATTCTGCTCCCTCCAGCCCATCTTGGCCATTTGTGGTGGAGTTCTGGCATGTGCCCATCATTAGAAAAACTCGGATTTAGCAGGAGCATTTTGCCATATTTCTATTATTGGTACCTGTGGAGAAGGAAGAGAAAGTTTGTCTAGTTTATTTTCCCTTCTTTTGTGCACAAATGAAAATTTCCCTGTTGCATCCTTAAATGTTCTAGCCAGCGAGCCAGTCAAATGCATCTCCGATTTCAGTTTGGTTCTCTGGACTGTGGACCTTTTCTCCTAGTTTAACATTGACACAGTCACCTAATAGCTGGTTTATTTAGCACCCAGCTGGTACTGTTGTTACTGCCACAGCTAGGCCACATTGAGAGAGGGCTTCCAGTATGACCAGCACTGTGCCGAGGACGTCAGTCCTCAGAACCTCTGAGGCAGGTGCTGCTACCATCCTCCCCAGCTTGCAAGTGAGGACGCAGGCTAAGGGAGATTCAAGAACTTGCGGAAGGTCCCGCAGCAGAGCCGGGATTGGATGCCAGGCAGTGTGTGCCAGAGCTGGCTGACTTCACCCCCACTCCGTGCTGCCATACATGCATGTATGTACCGTACATACATACGGCGTGCCCATGGGTGGTGTGCCACACGTGGATACTGCTGTGCACACAAGCGCTCCCACCGTCCTCCCGGTAAGTGCGAGTGACTTTATAAAACTCTGTCCTCAGCAGACGTGTCCTGGGAACTCACTGGGTGCAGATGCACAGATGTACAAACCCGAGTCCTGCCCACAGGCACCACAGCTGGAGAGACAAAGCCTTGACTGTCAGGACTTGAACTGGGCTGAGCAGGGGCGGCTTTGTCTCTGCTGTGTCTTCAGGGACTAGAATAGCACCTGGCAGGTAGTAAGCTCTCAAAAAGTACATGATGAATGAACAAACTTATAATTAAACAAATCTGTTGACATTTTTACAAAGAAAGAACACATTAATTCCTTTAAAGTAAGAAGGACATAAAGAGACAGCCTATTAAATTGAGCCGCAGGAAGACTTTGCACACTGTCCTCATTTTTCTTACTTACCGTGGATTGGTGGGCGCTTTGTCATGGATGGTGATTGTGGACCGATCTCATGGGTGGGGCCTTGGCGACTCACAGATCCTATTGGGGAGGCTTAGAGAAGAGGTGGACCTTGAGGTTGGAGTAGGATTCCGCTGGGTGGAAAAGACTGCGGAAGACATTCCAGAGCTGCCCCGACTGGCAGGATTATACAGGAGAGGGCAGAAGCCTTCATGGTTTGCTTGATAACCGCAGTTGTTTTGAACTTCACGACTCCTCGGAGTTTGGATCCTTTCCTGTCTTACTCAATCCCTGCCTCACTTCCCAAGTCTTGCCTAACTTGGTCAGGTATCTCCCCGCACAGTCCTTCAGACCATGCGGGAATCCCTGGACCTAGTGCTTGCCTGGGTTCTGGCACCACATCAAGGAGATCAAACCCAAACTAGGGCCGGGGAAGGAGAGTAAAGTATTAGACAGTCGTGAGTCAGTGCTGGGCAGGTTGACAGGGATCAAGAGGACCCGGACTGAAGAGCCACACCAGTCTCACACACTTTGACTCAGTAATTGAAGTTCTTGAAATATATCTTGGGGAAATATAACCTAGAAGAAAGGAGAAGTTGTGCCCATGAAACTGACTTGCAGGGTTGTTTGTTTTAATAAACTTGAAAGCAACCTAAATGGCAAGTAACAGAGGCATGATTGAGTAAATTAGGGTTTATCCACTTGGCGGAATACTACACAGTCATTGAAAATTAAGATTTATGAAGAGTGTTCCATATCTGAGAAAAGTGTAGCTTGAATAAAAGCATGAAAAATGAAGGCAGGCCAGGCACAGTGGCTCACGCCTGTGATCCTAGCACTCTGGGAGGGTGAGGTGGGAGAATCCTTTGACTTCAGGAGTTGAAGACCAGCCTGAGCAAGAGTGAGACCCTGTTTCCACTATAAGTAGAAAAAAAAATTAGCTGGGCTTGGTGGTGCACACCTGGAGTCCCAGCTACTCAGGAGGCCGAGGCAGGAGGATCGCCTGAGCCCAGGAGTTTGAGGTTGCTTGTGACCTAGGCTGATGCCACAGCACTCTAGCCCGGGCAACAGCGTGAGACTCTGTCTCAAAAAAGGAAAGAAAGGCAAAATGAAGGCAATTGTAATCTGTATATATAATTTTATTTTAAAAAGTACATATATAGAAAAATACTGTGAAAATATTTATAGAAAATGATAATATTTATGTTGGGAAAAAAAGTCATTTGTAATCCTACTTACAACCAAACTTCCAGCCAATATTGTTTACTGTTCAAAGTTCATGCAGAGATTCAGCAACCTAGACGCTGACTGTCTAGAGAGGAGTAAGGACAGACATAAGAGCATGTCCAAATTTAACCTGGAGCGTGAAGTAACAAAGAATTTCCTGGGCTGAGGGCACATGACGCATAAGCATGGCTGGAATAGGCTGACGGTGACCAGGGAGGACATCTTTGAAGTCACATCTCATGTCTAGACTCAGGGAGACCATGGGAGTGATTAGGGTGGCCATACATACACCTCAATTCCCTTGGACAGCCCCAACGTAAGTATTAACAGTGCCTCTTTCCATTCTCGAGGGTTCTTATTTGAATAACATGTGGCCGCCCTAATTATTGAAAAGGAGGGTGGAGGACATTCCAGGTTGATGATAATTGCTCTGCTGGTTGCCTCTAGCGCTTAAGAGATAGTGAGTTGAGATTCCCCAATGCTGAGGTGGGCCCAGGTGTTGTGGATAAATGTGGCTCTGCTTCCAGATTAGTGTAGGGTGATCCAGATGTTTATTCGCAGGCTGCCCCGCCCAGCATGGGGCTGGAAGTCGTATTTAACTTTGACCCAGGACTCCCTCTCCTCTTGTATCCTTCCTCCCTTCATCCCGCAAGCCTAGTGCATGGCTATTAAAATCTCAGTGAGTAGAAGCAATAAGAGTGAGTAATTTGCCAGCTGAGACCTCCTCTATTTGGGACTTCGTAGCATGTTTCCCTGAAGAAATTGTTGACTTTCCATGGAACAGCCCTGGTGCAGCTAGTGCAAAAGTCAGTTCAAATGGTGGAAGGTGGTAACCTTAATCAGGGGCTTGGCCTGGGTGGGCTGTGTTTGCTTCTTGATGTCTGCACTCTACTCTATCGGCACTGTCGAGACAGGACTTTTGGGAACCCTGTTACTGAGCAGAAGGCCAAACTGATCATCAGTGATCCAGCCTGGGAGCCAGGCCTGACTGCAGCTTGTAAGAAAAACGGGGTGGGCCGGGCGTGGTGGCTCACGCCTGTAATCCTAGCACTCTGGAAGGCCGAGGCGGGCGGATCGGTCTGAGCTCAGGAGTTCGAGACCAGCCTGAGCAAGAGCGAGACCCCGCCTCTACCAAAAAAATAGAAAGAAATTAATTGGACAGCTAAAAATATATATAGAAAAAAAATTAGCCGGGCATGGTGGCACATGCCTGTAGTCCCAGCTACTCGGGAGGCTGAGACAGTAGGATCGCTTGAGCCCAGGAGTTTGAGGTTGCTGTGAGCTAGGCTGACGCCACGGGCACTCACCCCAGGCAAGCGA
>CAUYSK010089260.1:0-25089 GCA_963575035.1 Avahi laniger
AACTGATTCATGTATTTAAGAAAGCAGAGTAAAACATACCCAGAATAAATGACAATGAGTAGAATTTCAACTATGAATTGGAGCTTATAAAAATCAAATGTACCACATGTACTCACCATCAAATTGGTATTAAGTGATCAATATGTATGTACACATATAGTAGTAACATTCATTGGGGGTCGGGCAGGTGAGAGCGGGGAGGAGGGGTCCAGTAAATTCACAACTAATGGGTGTAGTGTGCACTATCTGGGGGATGGACACACTTGAAGCTCTGACTTTGGTGGGGCAAAGGCCATATATGTAACCTAAACATTGGTACCCTCATAATATGCTAAAATAAAAAAAAGAAAAAAAATAAATAGAGGGAATATAACAAAAGAAATCTTCAAAAGTAAAATAGATAAAAGTTAAGCCTAGGTGTTTGTGGGTTACTTGGATGATCCTGCTTAGCTGAGCTAGGTAACCTTATTTAAGCTGAGGTAACTAAAGCATGTGTGGACATCCAGTGGGATCCTTAGCTAGGCACCAGCTGGTGTATGATTGCCTCAGCTGCAAAGACTCCTTTTTGCTCTACATATTTTCTTATACTCTTATAGTATGATAGGCTTGTTCTTTTTTTTTTTTTTTTTCGAGACAGAGTCTCACTCTCTTACCTGGGGCGAGTGCCGTGGCATCAGCCTAGCTCACAGCAACCTCAAAATCCTGGGCTCAAGTGATCCTACTGCCTCAGTCTCCCGAGTAGCTGGGACTACAGGCATGTGCCACCATGCCCGGCTATTTTTTCTATGTATATATTTTAGCTGTCCAATTAATTTCTTTCTATTTTTGATAGAGACAGGGTCTCGCTCTTGCTCAGGCTGGTCTCGAACTCTTGAGCTCAGAACAATCCACCCGCCTCGGCTTCCCAGAGTGCTAGGATTACAGGCATGAGCCACCACGCCCCGGCCAGATAGACTCGTTCTTATGGTAGATGCAATTTTGAGAGAGGGAGGAAAGAGAGAAAGAGAAATTGAAAGAAGAGAGTGGAAATACTTGAAGACTTTCGAACCCTAAGTCATATCTGAAATGACTTAACTGCTAATATACTTCATGGACCAAAATAGACTCTAACTCAGATTCAGGAGGTGAATAAATAGACTTCGCATTTTGACAGGGAACAGTGCAAAATTACAATGTGATGATAATGATTTGGAGGGAGAAAAGAATTATATTCATTTTTGCAATCGATTACTAATTTTTTTAAATTTATTTTAATTTTTTCTAGACAGAGTCCCACTCCATTGCCCAGGCTAGAGTGCAGTGATGCAGTCATAGCTCACTGCAACCTCAAACTCCCAGGCTCAAGCTATCCATCGCCCTCAGACTCCCAAGTTGCTGGGACTATAGGCACATGCCAACACACCCAGTTCACTAAGATTTTTTAGAATAGTAAAATAAAACAAAGCATCAACAAATGTGATATGAAGATTGTGAAAAAATACCAAGATTCTTGAATACAGTAAAGAAAACAAATCCATTTATCTCTTCTCTCTCTCTCTCCCTCTCTCACTCTCTCACTCTTTCTATATATGTAAACTATACATATAGTAAAAACTATACTGAAAATCAAACAAAAACAAATTCTTGAAAACAATTTATAAAGACAATACATACAATGAATAGTAAAGATTTCATTAAAAATGAAAGAAAAGACAATAGAATATGATTTACAGTGCTAATGGGCTATGTCTGTGAATACAGAATATCCATCTAGCTAACATATCATTAATGGGCAAAAGAGAAATGGATAAAATTTTCAAATAGTTTTGCTATGATATTCTCACTAAAAAACCTATGAAAATATTGAAATAGGAGGAAATCAGTGCAAGATACAAAATAATTCAACTCATAAACTTATGAATGAGCATGGATTGTAAAATTACACGTTATAGTTTCACTAATATAGTAAATTATAATGCTAATATATTAAATATGCATTATTTTATATACACATATATACACACAAGAAAAGTAGATAGAACTGAAGTTTTAGGTAATAATAATATGAAGGACAAATAAGCATGACTGTAGGAAAATGTTCTAAGTTTCCAAGAAGGAGAGTAGAGATATTAACTTTAGGATTTTTAAAGTCAGATGGTTAATTTCATTTCAACCTGTTTATGTGTTATTGGCATCTATAATATGTATGTTCATTTCTACTGAAGGATCTAGTTGGTTATTTAATGATCGCATACCTATAAAATATGAGTTCCTAAACTAAAATGCAGTACAGTTTCTCCAAGGCAGAATTACAAATAGAGTAGTCTCATATTTCCCAGCAAAAAGTCTTTGTTTTTCCTGGAGTGAGTAATAAATACAGCACATATGGTTAAAGACCACTTTCACTTATTACAAAAATAATATAGACCATTTCAAAATAAAGGTTTTATTTTGCTATCTTTTCATCTTAAAAAATTTGCCTTCATATCTCTGTAGGATATACCAATGTGGCATGCCTCTGTTTTAATATATTAATAACTTATTTAAATAAGTCAGAAGCAAACTACATCCCATTTGGCATAGTGACTGCTATAAGGAAAAAAGAATGACTCTTAATGGTAAAAACAGCAAAGAAGACAGAAGTGTTTGAAATTGCTTAGAGAATAAACAACCTCAAAAAATTGGGGCACGAATCCTAAATTAACTAAAAATAACTTTAATGGCATTTTGGCAAAGCCCTTAGTAACTATAATTTAAAGTTAGACAGTGAATTGGTTTCTTTCCTTTCTTTTCCAATATCTCATAGTTACGTATGTATTGCAGTTATGTTTATTTCAATAAGTAGGTTTAGCTTATCACTTCAAGAACCCATTGCCTGAGGATTTAAGTTCATAAAATAATGAAACCTATAGATCATTTGTGACAGTAAGAAAAATCATAAAATTCGATCCTCAAATTGCCTTCTTCTCCTAGCCTCAGTCTGCAAGCAAAGGTCACTGAGAAAGCTCTTCTTAAAAACAAAACGACACAAAAAAACCTAAAAACTAAAACAAAAATGCAAAGAATGAAAGCCTCTTTTAAATATTTTAATAAAATCAATTTAGAATTCCTTTGTTTTGATATTTAGTCTTCAAAATAGTGAAGTTTTTGTGTTTATGTTTGGCAAAACAAACTCAGAAGAGTTTAGTATTTATTAAGCTACAATATTATTAATTTTATACTTCACATCCAATCTAGTGTCTATTATTTTTAACAATAGAATTCTATTGATGTGGCTTAAAAAGTTACTGCTATTGCTTTAATTTTAATTTTTATAATATAGCCATAATGCATTAAAATTGTGATGTTGAAAAAGGTTTATTGTTTTAATCTGAAATAAATAAGCTGAAATGATTTTATTTATTATTCAATAATCATTAATCTAGAAATTAGAACACATTGTTCTGCTGCTATGCATCTTTGCAGACTACATACTGTCCCTAGAGCTTATTTCAAGATTTACAAATGATGGGATTATCTACTGATTTTTAAGATGATTTCAACCTACTTGTTTGAGCCCTTTAGGAATTTTTCTGAATTTTGATCATGGAATTACCGCTAGAGGGAACTAAACTCTCTAAGGTTTGATTTTGATTTTTTTTTCCTATTTCAATGAATTTTCAGGGTACAAATGTTTTTTGTAACATGGATGAATTGCATAATGCTGAAGTCAGGGCTTTAATTGTACCCATCACCAGACTAGTATACATCGTACCCATTAATTAACTTTTGATCCCTCACCCCCTCTCATCCTCCCCCCTTCTTAGTTTCCAATGTCCATTACACCACTTTATGACCATACATACCCACTGCTGAGCTCCCAATTATCAGTGAAAACATGTGCTTGTGCTATTGTGCTATTTGATTTTCCATTTCTAAGATGCTTCACTTAGGAGAGTGGTTTCCAGTTGAATCCAAGTTGCTGTGAACTGCATTATTTCATTCCTTTTTATGGAGTTACAGAATTATAAAATTTGATTACTTATTATACAGATTTGGTTTCAAGTTTGTAGAGAAGAGTTATTTTGTATATAAAAGAGATTTCAGCAAATGACATCAGTGGCCATGGATGGACAGAACTCACTATCACACCTACTGAGGCCAAGAAACAATCTGAATACAATTCGAATAACTTCTTATGCCCCATGTTACAGACTTCTGGTAAAGAGCATTGAATAATCATTTCACATAAATGACAGTTTTGACATCAATATATTTTGTATCTCCTTTTCTTCTCTCTGCATACCTTTTAAAAATCATATTTGTATCATTACCCCAGCAAAGTTTTAGGCTGCTAAAAATGTTTAATTATTTCTCTCTTTTATTTGTTCAGAGAAATGAGATAATAATAATATAATAATGATAATAATGTCCATACACACACACATACACACACATACACACACACACACACACACACATGAAATGAAGGCATATGTGTGACATGGGGACAGAATAAGAACTAGTTATAGCTAAATAACTTAATGAGATTAATAACATAATCATCATTCAGCCACAGAAAACTAGAGTTTATTTTATTTGTAACCAACAAAAACGTTTAGGCAAAACTAAATACCTATATTAGAAAGCACAGTTTCTCTGGTACCTAAGATAGAGATATCAAATCATTATATAATTGAATGTCTTAGGAATAGGAGAAATTTTATTTCGAGAATGTATTTTAAAGTGTTAGTAGCATTTTCTAGCACAGAGTGATCAATTCCAACTTCTAAACACTTTAGTGGGTGATTACAGATCTCATCCCAGATGCCCAAATTCCTAGTGTAGTGGATCTTTTAGTACTTCACACTGATCCGCAGAGAGACTTATGTTATGTGTCTACAATTATTAACAGAGACATGAACAGAAAGTATTATTCCTGATGAATGGAACATCATGCAACCTGAATCATAAAGGACTTTAATGTTTAATGAATTTAGAAAAATTCATCAGTTCTATTTCCTATTTCTAAAATACAAAATGAGTATGACTGATCCTCTAAAGAAAAAAAAAAGGGATGGTTATAACTGCATTGCCTGGAAACTAACCAGATTGTATCCTCATTCTGAGCTAAGTACTACAAATAATATACCTTAATGTGGTGGATTCTACAGAAAATAAATAATGAAAATAACACTGTAATCATATTATTAATTTACAATACTCCTCTCAAAACAGAATCTGGAACACTATGTGAGGAACAAAGAAAAAATTATACCAGTCTGGGCTCTTTGCCCAGAAACACAACCACATGAAAATAAACATAACTAAGGGAGGCAAAAATAATCTAGTCCAAAGAAAAGAGAGTTGGAGAGGGGAAAAAAGAAGAAGAAGAAGAAATATTGAATTTAAAAAGAAAATGCTGAAATTAAAACTATTAGTAAATCTGATAGAATATATTTGTATATTATCCATAAAAAATAAGAGATATGGTTACTGAAATAGAAAAATACCTCTCTTAATGAAAAGGAACAAATCTAGGATAACCTATTTAGTGTAAAAATAAAGACTTGTTTTTGATACCAAAAAGTATCAATAATAGAGCAAGCATTGTTGAATTCCTGGCTTTGCCTTCTAGCTTAAATAATCCCTTATCTTTTTATGAAAAAGCTTGAGGGGAAGATATTCCCAATGTGCTAATAATAATCAGTACATGTTTTAAACTTGAGGGGTTTGTGAGAATTTAGAATATTCAAAAAACCATTAAGTTTCTTAGGTGAGGTTTATGTCAAGTATACAGCACATTAATAAAAATATTTTGCTGAATTCAGTAAACAACATGTAACTCCAACTTTTTAATCAACAATCTGATATTGTGGATATTTTATCTAGTATATACTTGTACATAAAATCAAGGCTTCAGTATCTCGATGGCCTTTCAATGTGCTCCAGGTATATTCTCTCTCATATTCCTATTGGCATCATCATATGGCATAGAAAATGAAGTACCAAAGCCATCTATAACTACAATATTTTTATTGGTCAACTATCAGACAATTTATCAATGTCTAGAATTGTACATAAACACAAATTGACTTAACTTAAACCAGCCGTTAAGTGCACATCCTACATCAGAGCCTGTGACTATACTGCTGATGTGAAAGACTATTGTCCACTCTGCTACTGTCAAGAACAGGATATTGGCTGAATAGTATTCTATTGGGTGTATATGCCACATTTTTTTAATACATTTACCCATTGATGGACACAAAAAAGAATGAAATTCTGTCATTTACCACAAAGTAGATGAACCCAGAGGACCTTACGTTAAGTGAAATAAGCCAGGCACAAGCAGACAAACACCACATGGTCTCACTTATATGTGGAGTCTAAAATAGTTAATCTCATGAAGAAGAGAGTAGATTGGTGGTTAGCAGGGGCAGGGAGGGAAGTTGGGAAAATGTTGGCCAATAGATACAAAATTTCAGTTACACAGGAGAAATAAGTTCAAGAGATCTATTATATAACATAATGAATAGAGTTAATAATAATATATTCTTAAAAATGCTAAGAGAATGGATTTTAAGTGCCCTAGCTACATAAAATGATAACTATGTTTGGCACTACATGTGTTCATGAGCTAGATTGAGATATTCCACATTGAATATATACTTCCTCAAAACATCTTCAAAACATCATGCTGTATACAATAAATACATACAATTTTATGTGGAAATTAAAGAAAAAAAAGTATAAGATTTTGAAGGCAGCTAAACCATTAAACTCACCCTGGACACACGGTATTTCTATTCTATATTGAAGACAATTTTTTTTAGCCAAAGTAAAGGTTCAGGGAGAAAGGCATGGGTGGTGTCACATTGCCAGAGCTGAGTACAGGATGAGAAAAAAGATGAGTTTAAGAGATTGATAAGAAATGACCAAAAAGGTAAAAAGAAAACAAATAAAATCCTACAACTTTTGATATTAAGGCCAAGGGCAGAGAGTGTTTCCAGTAAAGGAAGCTGGTCAATACTGTCAAATATGGTAGAAAGTCAAGAAAGATATGTGATCAAAGCATGCTGGATTTGACATAAAGAAATCGTTGGATGATCTTTGAAACGAAATGTGAGCTGAATAGTGAGGATGTTAAGGCACACTGCAATAGATTGTAAGTAGACAGAAAATGTAATAAAAGGAATGATCTCAAAGGTAGGAAAGAGAGAAAAAGATGCAGAAAAAATGTGGGACTAAGAAGGTTTGTGTTCACATGCCAGGTTAAACAGAAGAGATCTGAATACATTTAAAAATATTGGAGGAAAAATATTTCTTTTTGTATTTCTGAGATGTGAATGAAAATGATTCAGAATATAAAAGAATGATCAATTTCAAAGAGGATGTTTGTGAAGGACACAAAGATTAGTATATACACTGTTAAATTTATGTGAGTTGGGCAAGGATTGATTTTTGAACCCTATGAAATAAAGCACAGTCACATGCTGGTCATGCTGGATTAGGACATTTGTGGAAAGTAGAATTGTATAGAAATAAACTCTGGGAGCAACTGGACAAAAAGCTATCTAGAGAAATAGAATATTTCCACATAATTTTGAGAGCAAAGGTGATATCGGAAACCATACATTTGCAAATGGACTCTCTTCTGCATTTGTGGAATTTTTATCAATTATGATAGGAAGTCCTGGTGTAGAAGTTATTGAATTAAAATATTGATTACTTCAAGTGTTATGTGAAGGAGGAGAGGAACAAAATAGTATTAGTACGTTGATGATATTGGCAATAGTGGAGTTGGGTCTCACCAATTATGAGATTTGATTTGCATGAAAAAGGAGGTGAAAGTGGAAGAGCTGCTATACATGGAGGAAATAGATGGGTCAAGAGAATAGAATAGGGATAAGAGAACATTCACACCGGGAAGAGCAGAGAGGAAGACCTTGACTATTGCTTATGTTTAGACAATGATTTGAATATAATTGTTTCAAGCAACTAGTGGCAGTTAAAAAGAGACTGTGCTTATGTGTGTTTATGGAGAAGAGCGGCGAAGATGGTTATTTGGTTAAAATCAAGAGACTGACTGAGGATAGATGTATCAAAGAGCACAGAATAGCAGTGGATTCTAAGGAAACATCATGATTTAAAGTGTCAGGTTGGTAAGGTAAGTAGTAAATTTATATAGGACAGTTTCAGTGGATTCTGAGTGTAAAAGCCAGAAAATGATGAGTAAATGGGAAGTTAGAGTTACATATACCAAACAAACAAACAAACAAACAAAAAAACCTCTTTGAGAAGAAAAGAACAGTTAGTGGTGGAGGATAGAGAGGGTACAAAATGAAAAAATATATATATTTTATGTTTGTTTATTTTTTGGCCTGATAGTCTCAAGCCCTAGGGGATACCATCAAATTGTTGGTGATGAGGATGTTTGAATACTTAGAGAAGATATAGTATAAATAGTCAGACAGAATAGTAAGGACAGAAGCATCTCAGAAGGAAGAAGCGACATTTGAAGGAGAAGGTATATCATTCCAATGAGGTCTTGAAAGAGAAGACATTATCCTCCCACATAGGAAATATTTGCTCATCTCTTTATGTAATGTATTCACAGATTTAATATCATTACCCTACTTTTAGAATTTCATCATGTATTTTAATAACACATCACATGTATTGTAATTTTTAATATTATGGTATATGTATAACTTGTCTCTCCATTAATATTAGAAGTTTAATGAAGGAAGTGCCATAGGATCAATCGATACTTTTAAAATTTCCAAAGTGTATATTACTATGTTTTATATATTAGATATTTTATGAATGCTTAAAATATTATAACTAATTTAGTATCAAAAGAAATATTATACATTCATATTTGATTGATGGATTTAACTTTTTATATGTACATGAAGTACAGAAATTAGATGATTAGTTTAAAATATGTAGAATCACTCTGTTGGTTTCTTTTGAAATAGCCTGAAGACTAACATTTAACTTAGGATAATTTATGTGTTGTTTCTGCTTTCTCATTTCTGTCTTTGGAAGTAAAATATACTAAGAAATCATTATAAAATAGATAAAAAAAGTTTAAAATAAAAGTACTGATACATAGTCACAGGGATAATTTTCTGATAATTAAATTTATTAAATGTTTTTCAATACATACATATCATAGAAGAAAACAACCAACTTTTAACTAAAGTTCAGTAAAATTCTTATCTATATTAATTTATATATTTACAGTGGCTGGAGTATATTTTTAAGTAAGATACTACAATATGATAGTAAATAATTATGTCACTTTATACCAAATTATGATTTGTTATAATTAGTTAAGGATATGTAAATAATTATGTTTGATATTGATGTCTTAGTTTATAAATACCCTAAGCCTATGGTCTCCAATCCCTGGGCATTGAGTGGCAGGCAAGTGAAGCTTCATCTGTATTTACAGCTACTCCCCATCACTCGCATCACTGCCTGAACTTTGCCTTCCCACACACTCCCCCCATCCACACATCTATGGAAATATTATCTTCCATGAAACCGGTCCCTGGTGCCAAAAAGGTTGGGGACTCCTGGTGTAAGAAATAACAAATTGCCATTTTTTTAAAAAAAGAAATTGTAGAGCGCTCATATCTACAGCTTTATTATTTCCAGGTTTTAAAACTGAAAATTTCCCTTAAAATGATAATTATTTCACTGCTAAAAAAGTCTCACAGCATCTCTATCAAAAACTACATGTTCTAATTCCAGTGAATCCATGGAGTAAGTCACATCAATATGGAAGTGATTCATTTAAACAAACAATACATGAGTGAAGTCAACATAGTGTTACTTTTCTTTTAATTATAATAATCATCCAAGATCATTTTGCAGTTGAAATTTTGACTGTCAAATACGATTTGATTCTTGTTCTTGACAGTGACAGCTGATTCCAACTGCCGTTTTATACAATTCACTTAAAATAGTTCATTTAGCGGTGTGTGTGGATCTAAAAATATTCATTTACGGATCAAATTTTTCCTTTTCAAGAGCAATATCTTTACGTTTATGTATACGTGGACCTTACTTTTATCTATAATATTTGCTCTTACTTGCCTGTTTAAAAACAATTTCAAACTCAAATATTTATTGATCCTAAATATGTAAAATATGTGTCAGAATGTATGGAATTAATTCAATCCAGAGGGCCCAATGCCTTTGTTTTTCTCCCATCGCTTCCTGCAAACATTACTCTATCATATCACTGCCTCTCCCCCTGAGGGACTATGAACAGATCCCATAGATGTCTGTTCATTTACAATTAGAACATTTTTTGTGGCAAGAACAACTTACTTTCAGATATTTCTGTGTCCGTTCTACTCCAGCTTAAAGCTTTCCATTTTACACCTAATTCATATCCCCTTACCCTGTTGAGCAAAACATCTTCATGATGGTTTAGACGATGTCACTTCTGTAGGTATCCATTATCTCCCGGGAACCTCACTCATTCTTTCCATACCAAATACACGCTGTCCTGTAGCTGCTGCTTTTCTAATACTCTGACATCACAGGCAGCTCCAGTGAACCCCTACCAGCTTCAGAATTCCCTAGGAGAGAAGCAAACACCCAACTTCAAGGTTCTACCTTCTCACTACTCATGGAACACTCATGCCACACACTTTCTGACACATTTTTTCTCCACTATTAGGCACTATAGTGTGCCTATGAGCTTCCACAACACAGCAAGTATTCAATGTGCATCTCTGTGTGGGTGCTATTACCAGGCTACAGCTGAGATATTGATGTAAATGCAAAAGTTAGGTCTTCTACCTACTATTTTTAAAACATAGAAAGTTGATTGTTCCCTCATTTACTCATTCATTCCACAAATATTCATTAAGAGCTTACTTTATTCCAGGCATTTTTCTTAGGCATGAAAACACAGTAATGAAAAGAAGAAAATCAGTAATGTTCTCCTTCGGTGGAAATTGTCTCCTAGTTGGGGGAGAAAAACACTGTGTCAAAGGAAATTGTACAAATTGTGAAGGAAAAATAACATAAGGTAAGAAGTTAGAGAGCGGCTTCATGGGCATATGTTATATTAGGACTGCCAGGGAATAATTCACTGATATGATGACCTTTAAACAATGACCAGAAGAGAGTGAGAGAAGGTACTATCCAAATAGCAGAAGAAAGATTTCTTCTGGGCAGGAAGGCCACCTTACCTTGCATGTTTAAGTACCACCCAGAAGGACAGGACATTGCAGGGCTGAGGGCAAGAAGAAAAAGGGGAGGAAGAGAGAATGAAATCAGAGAGTGTAGATATGAATGTATGTTTCTGTATTAGAGTGAATATTTGTGACACAACAGAATATTTTTAAAAATTGCCATTTTCAGAGTATGTGCTGTGTAATCATTTCAAAACAAACTCTTGCAAATTAGAAAAAATAAACTTATCATGGAAATTTTCTGGCAAGATTTTATATCATAATTTGAAGCATTTGTCAAGTCATTAAAAAGAGAAAACCTATTTGTTCTTTAATTAAAAAGAATGCATTTTATTATGTCAGCAAAGTTTTAACCAAAAAGCATGTGAATAGAATAGATTTAGCAGAAAATTGCAAATCAATATTAATGAGAGCTTATCCAGTACAAATTGATTTTCAATAAATAAAAGGTTATAATAAACATGGAAAAAGAAATCCAGGCTTCTTCACAGTCAAAATAAAAGCTGTCTTAGTGTTGCATGCTCATATAATCATCATTAATAACATATTCATGTTATGAATTTATTTTAAAATCTAAAATTATAAAATTCATGTGATTGTTCAGACAGAAGAGTCCTCACCCAAATAAGAATTCAAATATTCTGAATTTGATAACATTTCACAATGACTTGAAGTTGGAATAATTTAAGCTGCTCTGTTACAAAACAAACATGGGATTTTCTACTATCATAAAATACATGAGCCCATTAAATACCTGTGGATGTTTGATGATTAAATACTTGACCTATATTATTAGAAACAAGAACGAGACAACTATCTGACAAAGTAATTTTATGTGTTCAAATAGGAGCTAGATTTCAGACAATCTGAAAGTCATAAGGGCCTGGTTAAAAGACATTTAAATTTATCTCTTGTGACAGTGACACTTCTGCAATTTTGCATCAGAAGCAGATACAGAAAATGTGCATTATTTTGTAAAGATTTAATAAAAAGGAGAAGCAACTCCCACGCAGAAATTAAATTTTTATGATTTAAATAAAAATTTTGTTAACTTTATAACTTCTTCATCCAGAAATCACGGGAACAATATTTCTAATATTATGCAACATATATCTTTGGTTAAAAAACCATCAAATAATTTTGGTTAAAAGTTAATTTTTAAAAGAAATTATTTGTATAACAAGAATAAATCTAGGAGAAATATTGTTATTGTGACAAAATTAGAAAGCTTCTATGTGATATTTCAATTATTTTCACACACCTTTTTTATATGTGAAATTTTAAAAAGGCAAACTCGAGTAAATAACTATAAGGAATGCTAAAAGA
Organism: Avahi laniger; assembly: GCA_963575035.1. Classification (NCBI taxonomy): domain Eukaryota; kingdom Metazoa; phylum Chordata; class Mammalia; order Primates; family Indriidae; genus Avahi; species Avahi laniger. Next base: position 12,507 of record CAUYSK010089260.1, read on the forward strand.
AGTGTCTGAAAAATGCACAATTTTGGTTACTTCTTGTTCGCTTTTTTAAAGGAATGAACCTGAATGCTAAGTCATATTTTTTTTCTCAACTCAAACTCTTAATTACATAGTTGGCAAGTTTGCTATTGAAAAAAAGATTGAATAATTCTTGGAAACTGAAGTAAGTAAGTTAAATATCAGTTCTAGAATATGTAATATTTTGTACCCCCTGCAGTCTTTTTTTTACCTTTGTCCTGCTAGTTTATGCCCCAGCTAAAGAAAGAAAGAGAGATCTGCATTTGTACTTTTCTAAGTCTTATTTCTGGAAGCCACATTAGGAGTCATTGCCCAGGAGCCATATTTCCTGGATGAAAATCTTAGTTATGCCACATACAATGTGGATGGCTTGGGCGAGTTTCTATAAAACTTAGTGTATATTTTTTTCTTGTCTGTACAATGAGGATAATTCGAGTATCCATAGCACAGAGATGCTGTGAGGATCAAATGAGTTTGTAGAGATATTATAATGATTTGTTATCTGTTAGTTTTCTTTCGTGAAGTGTAATTAGAACTTTTTAAACAAAGAGTCACAGTGACCTTTTTAGCAAATCTGTTGGTCTGGCCTTAGGTTATTAATATGTCTTAGCAGAGAGATGGGATCTGGCTAGGTAGTTCTCCTCATTCTAGGATGAAGCTGAAGAGAGGTGTTTGATGGCATCTGTGCCATACTTTCTAGACTATATAGATGCTAACAGGGAGATAGAAAGGATGAAGACATGGTGACTCTTATGCGGTCTAAGAGTGGTACTGGTGAAGGCCTTGACTGAGCATTGATAAATAAAAAAGGGCCATTGCAGAATTATAGAACAGTAGGAATGGAAGTACAACTGAATAATTGGTGTTGGTGTTCATAAGAAATGATGAATTCTTCAACTTAATTTACATTTGAGTTCCATACATGGTAGAAATGTAGGAAAAAAAAAAAGTCAGTAGTTTATGTTGAAGTAAGAGTGTAAAATAAAACTATTGATTTTTTGTTGTTTCGTTTTTTTGTTACTCTTGGTGTTTCTGCTCCCGATGGTGTTTTCCCTGTTAGTGGGATAAGAAGGTGTCTCTCGTTGAAAGAGGCAGGAAGCTCAAAGAGGAAACTATTATAAAATCTTTTGGACAATCATATTAAGAGACTAAACCTAGATAGTCACATGAATAATAGAAAGAAAGGAAATAATGGTTCATATTTGTATGTAATATTGAACAAGGAATAAGTTTTTGAAATCCATCCTGGGTTCTAAGCAAGTGGCTATCCATCTTCAGTTCCCGAACTTTATTTATGGAGATTGATTTAGACAGTTTCCCATTGACCTTGAAATCAATGGTAATTTTTTTTTAGGTTTTATGTATACAGGAATACCTCATTTTATTGTGCTTTGATTTATTGCCTTCAAAGATGTTCTATTATTTTACAAATTGAAGGTTTGTGGGCCAGGCGCCGTGGCTCACGCCTGTAATCCTAGTACTCTGGGAGGCAGAAGCGGGCGGATCGCTTAAGGTCAGGAGTTTGAGACCAGCCTGAGCAAGAGCAAGACCCCATCTCTACTAAAAAACAGAAAGAAATGATCTGGACAACTAAAAATATATATAAAAATTAGCCAGGCATGGTGGCGCATGCCTGTAGTCCCAGCTACTCGGGAGGCTGAGGCAGAAGTATCGCTTGAGCCCAGGAGTTTGAGGTTGCTGTGAGCTGGGCTGATGCCACGACACTCTAGCCCGGAGAACAGAGCAAGACTCTGTCTCAAAAAAAAACAAAACAAAAAAAAAAATGAAGGCTTGTGGCAACCTGCATAGAGCAAGTCTATTGGCACTATTGACAAATCTATTGGCATTTTTCCAATGGTATGTGATCACTTCGTGTCTCTGTGTCACATTTTGGTAATTCTTGCAATATTTGAAACGTTTAATTATTATAATATCTGTCATGTGATCTACAATTAATGATCTTTGGTGTTACTATTGTAATTGTTTGGGGGTGCCAAGAATTTCAACCACATAATCAAAATATGTTGTGTGTATTTTGACTACGTCACATACTGGCAATTTTCCCATCTTTCTCCCTCTTGTTGAGTCTCTGTATTCCCTGAGACACAATGATATTGAAATTAAGCCAATTAATTATTCTACAATGGCCTGTAAGTGTTCAAATGAAAGGAAGAGTTGCACGGTTCTCACTTTTAATCAAAAACTAAAAATGATTAAGCTTTTGACTAAATGATTAGTCAGGAGGATATATCAAAAGCTGAGATAGGCCAAAAGCTAGACTTCTTTTGCCAAACAGTTAATCAAGCTGTGAACGCAAAGGAAAAGTTCTTGAAGGAAATTGAAAGTGCTACTCCAGTGAGGACACGAAACACAAGAAAGCCAAACAGCCTTATTGGGGATATGGAGAAAGTTTTATTGGTCTGGATAGAAGATCAAACAACCCACAACATTGTGTTAAGCCAAAGCCAAACCCAGAGCAAGGCCCTCAACATCCAGACAAAATCCTCCATCAACAAAAAGATTATAACTTGCTGAATGCTTATATGATGATTAGCATTTCTTAGCAACGAAGCATTTTTAATTAAGATACATACATTGTATTTTTAGACATAATGTTATCGCACACTTAACAGACTACAGTATAGTATAAACATAAATTTTATATGCACTGGGAAACCAAAATTTTTATGACTCACTTTATTGTGATTGTTGCTTTATTGTGATGATCTGAATCTGAACTCACATTTCCAAGGTATGTCGTAATTAATACAGAAAATATTCTGTAAAGATATAATTCTCAATCATGAACAAATATCTATTTATCAAATTTACTTTCATTATTTTTTTATTATACAGGAGATTTTATATCAATAAGTATGGTTTACAATAAAAATATAATAGCTATGATTCATTTTAGCATAGTATATAACTTAGAAATAGTTCATGTAGAAAGTTATAAAAATATACAAATAACTTAATACTAATAATTGTGCAACATTATAAAAGACTCAAGGAATGAAAAAAATTATACTCAAAAGCTGGATATTTCAATAACAAAGTTAGTCATTTTTAAATCTGTATATACTTTAAAATAAATCATTAAGTATAAATTATTAAGCCTAAATTACTGTTGAATATGAAATAAAATCCATACTCAGTTTCACCCTATTTAGAGAAAGCAAAAATGAAGCTACCTTACATAAAAACATGATATCCAAAGAACTACTGAAAAGTAACTTTAAGACCTTAAATATTTAAACTGTTCAAATAGATAATATTTAAAAATAATTGCATTAAGCATTTAACCAATAATGTTTGCAAATGAACAAAGAAAATTATTGTAATCATTATAGACAAATAGGAAAATTGTTCAGGAAAGGTAAAAGTTATCTCATTCCATACTCTCAAAAAAAGAATGTAGCTCTGAAAATGATACCTTGAGGAACCTAAAAACAATTAAGAAAACTGTTTCCTATCACAGAGGAAAATGATTTCCATGTCAAAAGAGTATAGAGCAAATAAGAAATTAATCACTTAGAAAATGGATAAAACAAAAAATTGATAAATTTAAAACTTGATTACTTATTAGAAGGTAACCCAGCAATCTAATGTTCTTGAAAAGCTTAGCAAACAAAATTAAAACATAAAGAAAACTAACAAGATTAATAATGAGAAACTGGATTTATTAACACATATCTAAGATATTTTTAAAAGTTAAGAAAATACTACCATGATTCCATGCTACTGATATTTAAAAATTGAAATAAATTGATTATTTCTATTCATCCCACTTTTATTATTAACATAGACATGTGTTTGAGAGTTGACTCAGGAATCAAATAGATCAGATACAAATATTTAATCTGCATATTAAAATAGAAAATTGAGAGCTAATGGAAAAAGCTAAAATATACAAGTAATAACAATAATGCTGGAACCGATCTTAGCAAAATGCAAAAGAGATCTGAATATGGGAAAGTAAAATTTGTTAAGAGCAAAAGGAGAGAGTGCTTCATTTGGGTAATATGTCCTTTCCCAGTCTTTGCTTTCAAAAATACCAAAAAAAAAAAAAAAAAAGAAAAAGGAAAAAAAAATTAAAAGATGTTTGATGTGGTTTTTTTCTTTCTTTCTTTCTTTTTTTTTTTTTACCAATGCAACATCAAAAAAACCTTGTGTAGTGATCTACATGGACAAGACAATGAAAGTACTGAAGAGAATATAAAACTATACAAAGCTGCAGATTGAGGAGTAAAAATCCATTCTTTGATGGATATGCCAGAAATTCCTGAACATTTTTGGTTCATGGCTATATAGTGTATCTGTAAGTTTTCACAGAACCATTAGGCTAAAATCCAAATAGTTTCGTTCATTAACAAAATGGGTCTAAATGATCTGAGAGTAGAAGATTGTCAGGTTTCTTAACAGAGGTCTCTGTGCTTCCCTCAACATTTAAAATTTCCTGGGGAGGCCGCCTATGCAAGTTCACCGTGGTGCTCTAGGAAGCTCCAGTTTGCAGACACATGCTGTCACTGGAAGCATGTATAACTAGATTAACACAATAGACTTCTTATTGCGCTTCTGTTCCTGAATCTTAAATCCTAACTCATATTTATATCCAATGCCCTGACACAAGTTTTTGCATCATGCTACTGTCTTGTAGTAGCACCTGTAATGATTTCCTACTGCTTCTGGAACCAAGTTCAAACTTTGTCCTATTTCACTGGATTTCTTCTAACTTACCTGACTATATTCCTACTGCTTGCTTTTACATATCTTGCTAGCATTTTAATTGTCAAGCTAGCATTTTAATTGTCCTTGAAACACTTGTCGATTATTTTATTTTCCTTTTCACTTTTCGGGACGTGCTTCTCCGTTTGTGAAGTAAGAGTAAATATAATGGTAAAATGTGAATTAGACCTTATTTAGAAATAGAATCTTTATAGATATAATCATGTTAAAGTGACAGCATTAGAGTGTGTCCTGATCCAGTATGACTGATGTCCTCATGAGAAGAGGAAAACACGTGAAGACAGGTACACACAGGGACAAGATGGCCATGTGAGGATAGGCAGAGATTGGAGTGATGCATTTGCCAGGCAAGGAATGCCAAGGATTAGTGGAAAACACCAAAAGCTAGAAGAGGCAAGGAAGGATTCTTGGCTACAGGTTTTAGAGAGTATGACTCTGCTGACACCTGATTTCAGAGTTCTAGACTTCAGAACTGTGAGACAATAACTGTCTGTTGTTTTATGTCACTCTGTTTGTGGTACTTTGAGCATTAGCCCTAGAAGCGAATGCAATTAGGATAGAGGAAAACAATGAAAATAAGTTCTATTTCAAATCATAAGAAAAGTAATTTATTTTAGTTTAATGAGGCTCTTTTCTTTTTTATCTTTTTTTTTATTTATTTCAGCATATTATGGGGGTACAGATGTTTAGGTTATGTATGTTACCCTTGCCCCCCTTCTCCCCGCCTAAGTCCGAGTTTCAAATATGTCCATCCTTCGGGTGGTGCGCATTGCGCTCTTTGTGTATGCATATACCCGTCCCCTCCCCCTCCTCGCCCCTCCCCCCCGCCCAACATCCAATAGATGTTATTCTTATATGTGCACTTATGTGTTGATCAGTTAATACCAATTTGATGGTGAGTACATGTGCTACTTATCGCATTCTACTAAGTGAAGCATCCCAAGAATGGAAAAATAATGAGCCTCTTGTAACCATGTGTGATTTCTGTTTTTGATTTGGAATACCACAAATGAGTAATAAGGATCACCTGCATGTGTAGAGTTTGCACTAATTTAGAAAGTATTTTAGGTATTATTTTTCATGGGATGTTGAATATTACATAAGATGTCACATAAAACAAGTCTTATCCTTTTGAAATGTGAGTAGGGAAGTTTTAATATACATTTATTGATACATGTATTCAAGCCACTTTTATATATTTTTTTAACTCACACGGTTTGTAAGGTAAAGAGCAAGCAATTCTATTCTGACTGCTGATTTGAAGCTGGGTGTTCTATCCACTATGCCTCAAAATTTCCGTCTCCTTGATTCTTATCATTAACTGAAAAGTCAAAGAAGGATGATATGTTTACCTACATATATTCAAGAAGGTTTGCATGCATGAGGACATTTTCTGATTTAATGAAATACTTGGCATCATGTGTATAAAAAAAACCTCCATATTTGTTCTTTTAGAAATTATGCCTAGAATTCTAGTCATTTAGTACAAGTATTCAAATGCTGCTTTTCTAATCTTACATTTCATTATCCACTTTATACATTTACCCTACATTGAATACATTTTGCTCTCTAAACAGTCATACAGTTTTCTGTCTTTAATAGCTGCCAGATCTAAATGCCATGCCAAAATTTCAGGACTCAGCAACAGTAAATAGCAAAATTGGCTAGATGCCCTAGGACTCAATCATGATCATTGCCACTGTGACTGGTATTTGTGCAAGATAACTTTCTGTTTCTTCCAAGTATAACTTCTTGTGCCTTAATTCTCATTTCAAAGGCTGAGCTTCTTATGAGTATTTATACAGCAGTTAAAATTGGGTCCAACGGCCAATTTTGTCATTTTCTGCTTAGGAAGATAATTATTTTCTTTCAGGAAAATTGATTTATTTGATTTATCACTTAGAAAGTTTTATTCATTTACTTCAAATTGTAGATATAAAGAGGCAATGTAATGCAAGGAAAGTGAAGAAGGAGGGAATGAATCATGTGCATTATATTTACTTCATGCTGTTAAATTATCCTTTCCACAGGCCAATACCATGCACTTTCAACATTCAAAACGTAGTGCTTCCAAGCATTTCCATGACATTTTAAGGTTCATGTAGCAAAATTCCAGATGCTACACCTTGCAACGCGGCATCGTAAGGTTCAGTGGCAAAATTCTACATTGGTGCAATAATTGAGAGGATTTGTGGATGAGGTATTTATAAATTGAGTAATCAAATAAGTATGTTTCAGGTCATGAAAGAAATAGGATTCTAGCTACCTATATTTGCATTCTGATTAAGTGCTTAACACATATTTCAATGGGAAATTCTTTTGTAGCAATATTGTAATCTGTTCAAATTCTATTTCGTATGAATTGAGATATGTAAAATGTGGAACGCTGAATCTCTATTTATTGGTATATTGCTATTATTAAGTACATAAAAATATGACTTCATTTGAAGGGTTTTTCCCCAAGTTCAAAAGATAGATTTAACTTTTTCAGGACTACAAATTTAATATTTATTGAAAGACAGAACAGTGTAATGTCTAATGACAAAGATCCCAGAATCAGATTGCCTGTACTTAGTTTCTTAATCCCTCACATATTAGCCTGTAATTTTGGAAAATAACTTGACATCTCTGTGCCTCGGTTTCCTGTTTGTAAATAGTGATAAAGACAGTTGTTGTTTAGTAGTTATTTGTTATGACTTTAAAAATTTCATATATTTAAAGCATTAAGAATATTGCCTAGCAAATTAGTAAACACTGTAGCTATGATCTATTATGACAATGTTTCTGGGTTCTATCAAAATAATGCTATTAGTTTGAGTATTAGAAAAGAAAATATAATGAAAAGAGAAAAACAACAAGCAAACCAAATGCTAGAAACAATGTCCTGCTCGGCTGTCTCTTACTTTATATGCAAACAGATACAAAGTCATCTGTCACCCACTGATTTAGAAAATGGATAGAGGTCTATATCCTCCAAAAAGCTAAATTTTCACTCTCTCCTGTAATGGTTAAACAGGTATCATATAATGTTTGAACACATTCCCAATCATCTGGTTTTAACCTGATTTTGATGTTGTTAAATTATTATAAGTAAATTTGAAATCCCATATAATTTTCAGTTTGGGGAATCTACAAACTTCCCTTTAGCTGGTTAAACAGAAGTGATTCAATATTTATTTACAAAGGGCCCATAATAAATTACAGATTAAATATCCAAAGATGTAATTTATATAAAACCCTTGAGACTATATCCTATTTAACTTGTCAAATTATTTGAGTTGAAATATATATAATTACAGTTATCCTCCATCAGAATTTAGCACCATATCATAATTTTATCATTCTTAAATTTTTGGAAGAAACGCAAATTCTCTTAAAGATAACATAATTTATTCATTGACTAGAATATGCTAATATAAAATATTTTAATATACTCAATCATAGATATTCCAAGGAGTCTGTCTGTGCATTCAAGAAATTTGGCCAATATTTGTAATTGTATGCAATTATTTTGCTGGTACTGATGCCAATTAACAAACTCTGCTCCCAGGTGATATAACATAACATCTTTCAGATAGTTTTTTGAGACGTTTTTAAGCAAGTACATGTTAGAAGATACTATAAATCTATTACCATACAGTGAAATTCATCATTGAGAACAAAAAAATAATATTCATATTAGGGTACAGACATCCTAGAGCCATAATGTAAATAAATATGGATAATATAAATGCATTAAAATAGTACATACATTTATGTGCTCAAGATACTGAAATTTCTTTCTCATAATAAGATAATTTTAAGTAACTGAATTTGCTGGTTCACTGAATTCTAGCTTGTTCATGTAATACAAATCTCAATCTATGATGATAATCGCATGTAACATAAAACTGGTTGCTTCTGAATGAGCTGTAGATATGTATAGGCTTCCACATATTACTTATTTGAGACTTTTATTTCAGCTTTACAGTTATACTATTGAATCTCTCTATTTTCCACTGTACAATATGATATTTTAAAAATCACAATGATTTAATTTATTAACCAGAACAACTTCAAAGCAGCCTGATGAAAATAAAAAGTTGAAACGAAATCTGACAATTTTAGCTAGGGATAACAAACCTAGAGGGAAAAAAAATAAATCAGGCTTGAGGTGATGATGATGAAATGCAAATGTGAAGTTGCCTTTTGGTCTCTTAGGAGAAGAAATCCAGGTAAGGGTGACAAAGGAGGAAGGGAATTCTCCCCTAGCAACCCAGCTCAGCTGAATCAACTCTGGTATTCAGGCAAGTGTTAAGTGTTGCAGAAAATTTGCCCTCGCATCCAGATGATCAAGAGGCAAAACCACTCTTTTTTTATTTTTTTAACTATACTTCAAAGTTTCAGAATGTTATAAATATATCAGTAAAAAATACCGAGATATAACAAGTAATAAATCACATTCATAGCTTCTCTCACTCCCTCTTCCTGATCCTCATACCACTCACATTCATGACTCCATCTTATGCCCTTATGTAAGTTGAGTCTGTCCCTTTTATTCATTAGCAACTGTAAATCTGCATATATAAAAGTGAGTGATGCTAAGTCCTTTTTGTGGGTTTAATTACTGTATGGTATTCCATGCTTATAGTGTCATTCTTTTTTATTGTAACCATTAGTTAACATAGCATAACCCACAAATCGATTCAAAACTGAGATAACAGTCTCTGAAGAGATATAAAGATGGGAGAGATGTAAGGCAAAAAAGAAATTTTATCTTATAAAAATGCAAATGTCTTGTAAGTGGTCAAAAGGACCCGCCAAAAGAGAAGCAGCATTACTTAATGAAAGGTTTTGGATAAGATAATGTTTAGACATTTTCCAGCATCAATGTTTACTCACTTTTAAACAAGTGATTAGGAGGAGTAGATAAACTTCAGAGTGTATAAACCAAGCCAGTGTATGACAATTTTTCTTATTTTGTTTTTTTATCCATGATTATTAAAGAAAATAATATTTTGGTGCTTAAAATGTGCTATGAATCTACAGACTTGCAAAGAGGGAACAATATGTGAGCTATCCCTGCCATAGACAGGAGTGAAACATGGATTGAAAATTGCAAAAGTAGTAAGTGCAAAGGTAGACATATGGTGCTGTGAAAGCACACAGAATCCTGAAGTGTACTCTTTAGGTGGAACTTTTCTGTTAGATCTCAAAGGATTAGTATATATGCAAGCCAAAAATAGGAAAAGGGAATTTTAAAGAGAATGCTAGTATGGTTAGAGCATGCAGCAGGAAGGAAAGAGTGTCAGCTGTAGTGGTGGTAAAAGAGCCCACATTTCCTATTAAGAAGATTCAAATTTATGCTGTGGATTAAAAGGAGTCAATGGTAACTATGGCTTTATCAAATATTTTCTAACCATTTATAAATATAGAACCAAGTATGAATATAGCCTTGAGTGAGGTGAGAATGGTGGCTGGGATAAGTCCGGTTAGAGGATTGGTACAATCTAGAGGTGTGATCAGAAATGATGTGAACTAAGCCAGTGACTGGGAAAATTAGGTATTGGTACAGACTGAAGAGATACCATCTGGGTATAGTTGAAGGGACTTGATTGATACAGTGAGGGGGTAGCGTGAATGGAGGTTGTTTCTGAGTCCGTGCCACTGTTGCAGATCAAGGTTCATTCAGGTAAACAGAGGATACTTTATGGTAAATATTTCTAGCTGAGGGAAATCATGGCTGACCATTTGTTATACGGAGGTTGGCGGGCTAGAAACATAAAAAGAGTGCACTGCAGTAACTCAGAAATTAATAAGTGGAGGAAACAGCTTTCACCACAAGAGTTGAGGTTACCAGTAGAGAAGAGTGGAGTAATGAGAATCTAGGATTCTGAGGACAAGCCATACAGGATGTTCATTCTTTCGGAGCAGAGCTCAACAATATTTGTACTTGGACCTCTGAGGAGGTCCCCATAAGGGGGCTTAGCAAGGCTGACCCAGAGAGTGCAGGAAGAAGCTCAGGGCTCAAGCCCACTCTGATGCCGTTGAACTGATGCCAACAGGGGCTCTAAAAGAGGAAGATTCTCTTCCCATCTGTCCCATTCTAGCCATCTTCTGTTGCTTCCATTTGGCAAAATCTAACAAGAATTCAGAGGTTAAGAGGGTGTGAGAAAGTCAGTCTTCAAAGGCCCAGCCCCAGCATCAAAGAACAGTGACTAGAGGATCGACTTGGAGCTAAGAGAGAACAAATAAATAACTGGCCACAGTAGGTAACTAAAATCGGCATCTCATGAAAAAGAAAAGCATGAGGCAAAGATGAAAAGTTCAATATTGGACATTGCTGATTTGGAGTGAAGTGTTGTGGCAGAAATTGGACTTAGAACAGGCAATCTTTGATTTGTTTTGTGTATAACCCTCCTTGGCTCTGCCTCTTATTAGCTTTTTGACCTTAAGTCAATAATTTATCTTATCTAGGCCTTGGTTTTCTCATGGGGATAATAAGTAGCTCCCTTATAGGGTTGTAGGGATATTAAAACATTTATGTGTGTATGTGTATTATTATATGATATATATACACACACACACATATATATTCACTTAGAATGCTGAATGTCATATACTGCATATACTACAGGAGAGTTAACTTTTGTTATCATTTCAAATTCTTCCATTATAGAGGACTTTAGAAGTTATGAGAATGGACGATAGATTTGTGGAGTACTAGAAGACAATTGATAGAAGAACATGTATATATTTTACCAACACTTAAATTATTGCTGGAAAAGGGAGAGGTATTATTAAACTATCAGGAAAACTGGAAGGTGACTGTATTAAGGAAAGCAAGTAAATATATTTTAAGAGGAAAAGCATGATCATTAAGCTCTAGTGGCTAAGCAAAGTGAGAGGTCAATCAAAAATTAGGAAAACATATATGTAATTCTTCTAAATATGTTCAGGTAGAGTAGAGATGGAAGTCTTTGCAATGAGATGAATAATAAATTCCTGCAGTAAGGTACTAGTTGGGAGACTTGCCATCCTCAGGGCTAAGAAAGACAACAGTAAAAATCAAGCAGATGAAGATACAGCAAAGAAGTCAAGTGGATCAATGACCCAAAGGAGGTGGAAAGAAGGTGACTAAGAAGTCATATCAAAATACTAGTTCTTTGTATTATCCCGGTTGGAGCTGGAGCCTATTCTACTAAGTGAAGTATCACAAGAATGGAAAAACAATCACCACATGTACTCACCAACAGATTGGTATTAACTGACCAACACTTAAGTGCACATATGATAGTAACATTCACTGGGTGTCGGGCAGGTGGGAGAGGGAGGAGGGGATGGGTATGTTCACATCTAATGGGTGTGGTGTGCACTGTCTGGGGGATGGACATGCTTGTAGCTCTGACTTGGGAGGTGCAAAGACAACATATGTAATCTAAACATTTGTACCTCCGTGATATTCTGAAATTAGAAAGTATCTACGAAAAATACTAGTTCTTCAAAGTTGAAAGGAAAAGTATGTATCCTGCATAGACAGTGGAGTGTGTTTAGCATAGAAAATGAAAAGGTTAAGGCTTTTTTCTTTTTGCAAAATAAAAATAGCAGATAAAGAAAATGGCTGCAATAGCCTAGGTTACAGATGGTTTTGCGCTTGGATCAGACCCATAAACAAGGAAATGAATGAGCGCAAGCCTTAGAGGAGGACATTGTAATAACTCAGTGAGAACTGGATTTAAAATGTCAGTCCCACTATTTACCATCTGCCTAATTTTAAACAAGCTATTTAAGCTCCCCATGACAGCAAAAAAGGAATAATAATTTCTTTCTCATAGGAGTA
>CAUYSK010089261.1:0-44310 GCA_963575035.1 Avahi laniger
GTCTCAGGTTAATTTACAAGTCAATCTGTTTCCCCCATCTATTCATTCTCCCAAGCAACGGTTTATCACCCCTAAACAGAATTACCCATACTCTTCACTTTCCCCCCTCCCCTCTAAAAGGCATGTATAAAAATATCTGAACTTCATCGGGATACTGGGTAATCATTCTGTGATTCTCCCCATGCACATGGTAAACAAACCATTCTCTTATTAATCTGCCTTAATCATGAGTTGATCTTTCAGCAAGCTTTCGGGGAAAGGGCAAGTTTCCCCTTGCCCCTGCATAGGCAACATATATCATTTACTGGGTCTCAATTTTTAAACCTTGGTATGACTTATTTCTGAATTTCTGTAATTTTTTTTTACATAAATGGTATCATATTATACTTTAAAAAAAAATGAGCATATTATTTTTTCTTTCACCTTTCCTCCCCCAACATCAGCATGGCCCTCATCATCCCTTCTCCCTCACCTAGGGAAGCCATGTGAACCTGCTCTATGGGCTTCCATATTTTTATCTGTCTGCATATAAACCTATCCAGACCCATATATGTCCTCATATATGCATATATTTATACACGGTAATACATAATCTGAGTGGTTTTATGTTGTATGCTGTATAAAAATGGGATTATATTATATATGATTTTTTCCATTCTGCTTTTCTGAACCAACAATACCTAGTTGAAATCCCTGCAAGCTCTTATGTCTACAAGTTTTTTTGAATACACATATCATTAGTGTACTGCTTGATGAATTTCCACAGTGAATACACTCATGGAACCAGCACCCAGATCAAGAAACAGAATATTACTAGTGCCCGGAACTACCCTCCTCCCCCGACCCCATGCCTCCTTCCGTTTGCCTCCCACCTCCCCAAGAGTAGCCATCATCCTGATTTGTAACAGCATAGATTTCTTTAGCCTATTTTGTGCATTATATAAAAGGAATCATTCAGTACATATTCTTTTACATTGTATTTATGATATTCATAATGTTGTGTGTAGTTGTAGTTTGTTCATTCTGATTGCTGTATGTTATCCCATTGTGTGAATATACCAGAATTTATTTATCCATTCTACCACTGATAGACATTGGGGTTGTTATGGACAGTGCCACCATGAACATTTTTGTTCATTGATTCTTTTTTAATGGCTATATGATATTCATTATGGAGGCCCACCCTTTATTCAGTCACTCTGCTTTTATTAGGTGTTTACTTTGTTTCCTGTTCTTCACAACTAAGGAAAAGCTGCAATAAATACTGTATATATGTCCCTACATAGAAGTACTAATGGGATAGATTGCCAGAAGTCAAATTGCTGGTTAATATAGTAATTGCCTTTTAAAATCAAGAACTGTTGCTTGATTATCTTCCAGAAAAAAACCCATGGCAATGCCATTACCATCAGCAATGTCTGAAAATTCCCTTTTCCCTCATCTCTACCAGCACTAGATGTTACAGTTCTTGCTATGTTTTGTGAATCTGATAGGTGTAAAATGCTATCTCATTAGTATGTTATATTCCCTGACTACTAGTGAATTTGAACATCATTTCATGTGTTTAGACTTGCTCTTCTGTGAACTGTGTATTCATATTTTTGCTCGTATTTTTATTTTGGTCTCTATAGCTTTTCCTCATCAATTTGTAAGATATTTTTGTATACTGTAGAAATTAACCCTTTATTACTATATTTGCATTACAAATTTTTGTCCACATCTATTGTTTGCCTATTGACTTTGTTCATGTTACCTTTTGCCATCCAAAAACTTTTATATTTTAAATAGTAAATATATCCATATTTGCTTTTATAACTTCTGGACTTACAGAAAGTCTTTCTAACTTCTCTAGATGACACATTTACTCTCTTGGATTTTCTTACAAGATTTTTATTTTTTGCATTTAAGTCTTTATATCCAGGAATTTATTTTTATATAGTATAATATATGATGTATTTATATATTACCCCATATAGATACCAGCCATATCACACCAGCCTCATTTATTAAATGGTCTATGCTTTTCCCTCTGAGTCAAATGATCACATTTGTCATATACTAATTTATCAAATATACTGGTACTTAATTTTAGATTTTCTAGATGCTTCCATTAATTCTTATGTGTTTGTATGCCAGTATTATACTGATCTGATTTTTGTGGCTTTTTAGAATTCCCTGATATCTAGTAAGGCAAGTCCCACTCCACTGAGCCTATGAAAACTTTTATAATTTTCTTAGCTATTCTCAGATGTTTATTTGTCTATAGGAACTTTAAAATAATTTTATATAATTTCAAGAAAAACCCTGTTGATTCTAATTAAAATTGAATCAAATTTATATATTACATTTGGAAAATTTTCCATTTTTATGAAATTAAGTGTTCCTATCTAAGAATAATTTGTAACTTTCCATTTGTTCATAAATTGTTTCCCTTTAATAAGGTATTATAGTTTTCTGTTTATGGGTCTTAAGTCTCTCTTACTAAATTTATTCCTAAATATTTTATACTTTTTGACCACTATTATAAATGGAAAATTTACCACCACTTACATTTCTAGGTACTTAGAGTAAAATTTTAAAAGCTGTTTACTGTTGTAATGTATCTGGTATCCAGTCTCCTTACCAAATATTCTTATTGTTTCTAAAAGTTTTTTATATAGGGTCTCTTGGGTTTTCAAGGTAGACAATTACAGCATCAGCAAACAGAGTTTATTTATATTTCTTCTTTTAGGGTTGCCAGCTTTCGCAAACAAAAATACTGAATGCCCAATTACATATGGATTTCAGATAAACAATGAATACTTTTTTAGTATATCACAAATCTTACATGGGACATACTTATGTTAAAAGATTATTCATTGTTCATTTGAAATTCAAATTTAACTGGCTGTTCTGTATTTTATCTGGCAATCCTACTTCTTTCCTAGTGATGATGCCTCCTGTTTTATTTTCTTTTTATGTTGCATTTGCTGAAGACTCTAAGACTGTGGTTCTCACCCCAGGCTGCACATTAGCATCAGCCAGAAGGTTTTTTTTTTTTTAAAAATTCTAATGTCAGGCCCCTAGGCTCAGAGATTTAATTGGTTTGTATTTTAAAAGCTTCCCAGATGATTCTAATGGGCATCCAGGGTTTAGAAGCACTGCCTTGAAACAGTGTTAAATAATAATAATGTTAGTGTGCATCAGGAATCTCATTCTTGATTCTAATTAAATATTTTCAGTGTTTGGACATTTAAAATAATATTTGTTGTTGGTTTTTAATAAATACTCTTAGTTTTGTTTGCATAGTTTCCATTTAGTATTTAATTTTACTTAAGGTTTTTATTAAGAATAGTTGTTCTTACCATCTATTAATATGATCATATGGTTTTATCCTTTAGTTTATCGATGTAAAGAATCACATCACTAGATTTCTTCATATTGAAGAGTTTTCTAGTTCTTTTGTTCCATGCCAGAGTCTATTTGCTAATATTTTATTTAGATTTTGCATCTATATAAACAAAATTGAGGTTGAGGATCTGTTATCATTGTTGGAATTAGCTTTGTCTGATTTTGGTATTTAAGTAATGCTGGCTTTGTAAAATAAACCGGGGAACTTTATATCTTTTTTTTCTTATTGCCTGAAATAGTTTAAATTGTTGCTGCTCAATGTGTGGCCCATGAACCAACAATATCTGCCTCACCTGCAAGCTTGTTAGAAATATAGAGCCTCAGGTCTCATCCCAGCTCTGCCAGCTCTGTCGAATCCAAATCTGCATTTTGACAAGCACTACAGGTTATTTGTGTACACATTCAGTTTAAGAGAAGCAGCTACAGATAAAACTGGACTCATTTGTCCACTAAAGGTTAGATAAAACTCACCTGTAAGCTCATGTGGTCCCGGTGCCTTTTTCATGGTGGATTGCTACTCCCCTTCCCAATCTCTTCTGTGGTAATTGGTCTGTTTAAGTCATTGGTCTATTTTCGTAGCTTCAATTTGCAAAGAAATAATCCGTTTCCTCTAAATTGTTCAAATTTACTTGTTACTGTTTCTTATGACTTTAAGAGTTTCTATCATATCTGCGGTTATGTCACTTTTCTTATTCCTCTTGTGAATTTCTGCTTGCTTGCTTTTTTCCTTGATCTGACTTGCAAGGAATTTGTTTCTACTGTTAGTCTTTTCTAAGTACCAGCTTTTGCATTTATTTATCCTTTGAGCTCTTTGAAGGGAGGGTATCTGTTTTGTATTTCATTTGTTTCAGCTTTTATCTGTACTAATTCTCTCTTCTGATTTCAGATGGTTTATTTTTTTTGCTGTTCTTTTTCTAATTTCTTAAGATTGGTATACGTTCTTAATTTTTAGACTTTTTTTAAAAATAGCAAAGACATTTAAGGCTATACATTTTCTTTTAAGCCCTGCTTTCACTGCATGCTGCTGGTTTTAGTGTGAAGTATTGTCCTTTCCATAAGTTGCTAGGCAGTAATTTCCCTTTTAATTTTGTCTGTAGGGGGTTTCCAGGAGTGTTTCTTATTTTTCATATTTAAAATATTTCATATTTCAAAATTTCATCCTTTTATTATTCCTGAAAAATATAATAAGATTTTCTTTGTGGCCATGTACCTGATCTATTTCTGTAAATGTTTCATAGACAAACAAAATGTATAAAATATTTGAATAATGTAAGGATCTCTATGTATTTGTTACATCGAATAGTTAATTATATTGCCCTTACTGACTTTTTTGCTAATTAGATATATCCAGTCCTGAAAGAAGTGAACTGAAGCATCCCACTAAAAGCATATTTTTATTATATTCATGTCAGCCTAAAATAATCAGAAAGGTCAGAATCTAGTTTAAAGAGAGTTCATTCAAGCACAAAGGTTGAGGACAGCCAGCTCTGTAGAAGTTTGGGATCATGTGTATAGACAAAGTTCAGGGAAGTTTAACAGAATTTCAACATCTTTCTGTGTAAGGCTTAATGCATGGTTACAACGATCTGATAGTCAAGGTGGTCCTTTTCTTTCAGGAAAGGTATATTTTACATTCCACATTGAAGATATAACTGTCATGGGGTCTGTGTTGAGGATGCCATCTGGTCTGAGTTAGGTACAGGACAATAAAGGAGACAGTTCATCTAGAACAAAGATCAGTGAATAGAAGTGGGGAGGTCCAGTCTCTGGTCTCTCCCAGTCATTTATAGAAGAAGAACAATGAGGAAGAGAGTTAAGCTATAATCTAAGAAGCAGAATTGCAAAACAGGTTATGTGACTCAGGTCACAGTCACATCTCTCTCAAGGCTGAAAGTGTTTGGGGGGCTTCAACAGCTTTTACGTTTTTTATTTTCACATTCTTTTTGTACAGTTTTTTGTTTTCTGATTTGGGCACCTTTGTTATTTAGTACACATAAGTTTATGAATGTTTTTGAATGTGTATATTCTTAATTGTTTATTTTTATTATATACAAGTTCTTCTTGATCCTATTTAGGGTTTTGAGCCTTAACTTTCTCCTTACCTCTGCTATTCATTCCTGCTTTCTTCTTATTGACTTTTTTTTCTGATATCTTTATGACATTTTATTTTCAATCTTTCTCTGTCATTTTATTTTATGCATTTTTCCTCTAAGCAACACATAGCTGAATTTTTGTTTTTAACTCTACCTGATAGTCTCTGTGTTTTATTGGGTGAATTAAGTTGAATCACCTTTGATAAATTGACTGATATACTTTGTTTTATTTATATTACTCCGTTTATTTATTAAACTGTTCTTTTACTTTGTTTTCTATATTTTTTCTAGTTTAATTAAATTGCCATTCATTCCATTTTCTCCTTTACTAGTATCTTCTGTAGATAAATAGACTTGTAATGGAACTTATAGGTATATAGGCTTTTTTTTCAAGTCTTTCACATGAGATTTTAACTGATAAAGCAACAGAGAGAAATTCTTAGAGTTGAAAGTCAAACCAGTATCCTTTTGACTCTAATCCAACTGATCTTTCCACAGTAACAGGAATTCAGAACAAAACAAAGCATTTCTAACTGAAAAGCATGGCTTGTGCGCAGCCCAGCTTAGGGTCAGGGTTATCACTCTCTCTGGGCACGTCAGTGAGGATCTCTAACGGGCCAGACTGAGCATCTTAGGTGGGAAGGGCCAAGCCTCAGTGTCCCATGGCCCCATGGGCCTGACAGGGCCAGAACTGCAGGTGTGCTTGGAGCACATCCTCGCCAGTAGTGGGGCACGGCCTTGGATTCTGGCTTCTCAGGGCAAGGGCAGAGCTCTGTGCTCTGTATCCAGAGGTCCAAGAAGGTGGTATTCTCACAGCCCCAATGGCTTTCATGGCTGTCACCAAGGGAAAGGGGCCGAAAACCATCAGAGTGGTAATCGCTGCCTTGGGTACAGGCTCAAGGCCCTGTTCCCAGCACCAGCTGTTAGGTCCCTTCCTCTCCTGCACTGCTGTCTCCTTGGGTCCTTACCCGGTCATTATACGAGGGGGACTTAGACTGCCATGGTGGGATCAGAGTCCCTGGACCTCCTAGGTGGGCAATCATCTCAACAGGAGTCCATTAGGTGTTGTCATTTTATAAAGTCTTCCAGGAAATATACATGGAGCTCTAAATAAGATATCTTGGGCCAACGAAGATGTCACATTTCTTTGCTTTTGGCAGCAATCCCAGCTCCTTAGCTTGGGAGCACCGTTTATCCCATGCTGAACAGAAACTTCTTGGCTGTTATGTTCATCTTCAATTGATAAATTATAGGAGAACAAATTAATTTATTTATCACTTGCAGCTTGGTAGATAAAATCTTTGAAAGCATAGGGAACACGAGACGATAAAAAGATCCCTGCTGGAAAAAAGTTAGGGATCCCTGAGGCCCCTTACGTGTTGGGTCTGAGTATATTAATAGCTCTTCACTAAAAGCTCTCTGATGATCCACAGCAAGGGCAGGGTGCCCTGTCTGCCCCTGCTAGCCTCCAAAGATTGGCGTGAGGATCCGAACGAGGTGACAGCATTGAAACTTGCTGTGCCCTGAATGTGCGTGCTGAGTGATGAGGGTGGTTGCATCATGGTTATAGGGACCCTGCCTACATGGCCCTGCTGTGGCTCAAAGTGACAGACAGTCCCTCATTGCCTCCCTGTGCTACAGATGCCACCCTGCAAATCTCCTAAAGGGAGAAGCCTGCTGCCGTCTTCGTGAATGTCAGTGCAGTAGGACTCCGGGGAACAGGTGAAAGCCCTGGGTGGGCTGTGGGAAGACTCAGCTCTGCTCAGGCTTGCTGCACACGTGACATGGGGCTTGTGTTTCCTCACCTATGACAAAAGTGACCGGATGGGATGCAGGAAAGCCCTGGCACCTCCCCCGGTCTGGGAATTCTGCCCCCGCCTTGTCTCCTGCCTGCGGTTGTCTGTAAAGCAAGTGAGGCCCTGCTCTGGCAGCGCTCAGCAGTGCCACCAAGGGTCTGATGACGATGATGGGGGATGGTGATGGAAACTAACACGTGGGCACTTCCTCCGAGCCAGGCACTGTTCTAAAAGCACTTCGCCCGTATCAACTCGTTAATCTTCACAGCCAGCCTGTGAGGGAGATACTATTATTATCATTCCCATTTTAGAGGAGCAGACTGAGACACAGAGATACCAAGCCACTGCCCCAGGTGGGGCTGCCGGTAGGCGGTGGAGCAGGGCTTGGAGCCCGTGAGCCTTCGGGGTCTGCCTGGCACTCGTCTGTGCTCTCTGGTGCCTGTCCTGGGAGCCGACAGGCACTAGACAGGTGCCAAAAGCTGCCCGAGGATCACAAAACTTCATTTTAACCTGGAGTTTCAACTTCCTCCCTCTCACCAAATTTTCCTTTTTAAAAAAGTAATTTCAGATACCAGTGAGAGCCAAAATGGCCCAATCTCCCCTACTGTTATTCCTCCTCCCCCGGGTGGCCCAGGGTCCACGCACGGGGCAGAGGAGCCGCTGGTGCTGGAGGGAAGATTCCTTTGGTGCTGGCCCAAGCCCCATTCCTGCTCTCCTCCCTCCTGGCTGCCCAGTGCGACCCTGAGCCACGTCCAGGCCTCAGGCTTTGTCCCCAAGAGGGAGAAAAAAATGCAGGGGACAGAAATCCTGAGCCAAAGTATAAAGGCCCCAAATAAAGCGAATATAAATGGAAACTCTGAGGCTGTGTGATTCACTTAACCAACATGACTCATGTTCTGCTAAGGGTTCCGTGAACAATATGTTCACAGTCTGATTTAATTATAGCCCAGAGTCGCTGCTGCCTCAGTGAGCCTCCAAAGCGCACCTCGCCCCGCGCTACCCCCCTCGGGGCGGCGCCAGCTGAAATGCCTCCCAGTGCGAGAGTGGGAGAGGGCACTGGAGATGGTTTTCTGCAGGTGCCATTTGTCACATCATGCACAGTGGACAGCTCCGGGGTCGGGCTCCTCCAGGAAGTCAGAACAGCCCCGTGCTGCAGCTCAAGCCCACCCGCTGCTGTGCCGCCTGGGCTTCCCTCGTGCCTTGCTGCTGCACAGTCGGGATTTGCTGGCGCTGAGCGTGGGCGTTCGGAGTGATCGATTGAGAGAAAGAAAGAAATAGGATTTAGTCAAAGCTCCCTCAAGCGAGGGTGGAGGGAAACCCAAGGCTGCCTGCCAAGCTCGGGGCGTTGCGTGCACGCGAGGACCTGAGAACACCGGACGGAAAACGTCCCACTTCTCATCCTATGCGCTTTCCATGAGCACACCTTGGGTTACTGCATTTGAAGGGGACTATTTTACAAATGTGAAGATGTGGCCACAGTTAGGTCCTCGTCATCAGACAAAAACAGCAGTTCCCCTTCGTCTGCAAAGCATGAAAACATGCGTGCACATTTCGATCTAAAATGCTGTCTCCCTCATCTGGCACCGTGTGGAATCCCCACCACTGGCCACTGCTCGAACTGAGCCATGGTAGAGGGCAGCTTGCTACCACCAGCTTTAGGGTTGCCAGATAAAGTACAGGGCACCCAGTGAAATTTACATGTCACATAAACAATGCATAATGGTGTAGGATAAGCATGTGCAGAATATTGTCTGCAACATGTTTGTATTAAAAATGTACTCGTTGTTTGCATGAAATCCACATTTAACTTGAGTGTTCTGTACTTTTATTTGTTAACTCTGGTACCCTACATGGACCTTGAAGTCACACAACCTGGCTTCGGATGCTCCCTCTGCCACGAGGAGGCTGTGAAACTCTGGACAAATGACTTGAGCATTCGGGGTCTCTGGGTTTTGTCCAGCAAAATGGACATAACTCCGGGACCATAGCAGAGATGAAAGAGAGTGTGTGTGGCGCAAGTAGCAGAGGAAGAGGTAGCTGGTTGTAGTGGGTGCTGTTGGAGGCCAGGCCACAGCCCCTTTATGGGCTGCTGCACCCATTCCCAGCTTCTAGAAATGGTGCCAGCAATGCACAGTTTCCTTTCCTGATGCGCTGCCCTGAGCTGATGGGACGCACCTGCCTGGGAGGCTCCCCACAGTCACTGCCAGTGGGCAGCCTGCGGACCCCGAGCCCCGCCTCCGCCGTGCAGGGCACACTCCAGAGCACCCCGTGGACACAGCTCCTTCCCCTGCCAGTTCTCGCTTCTGTGTGTTATCAAAACGCAAGGGGGTTTTGCCTAGGTCCAGCTGCTCGCAGCACAAAGAGCCAATTATGGAGACAATGAGGATGGAGAATCAGCCTCAAATCCTTCTTTCCTACTAACAGAGTATGGGCTTTTTAAGGAGGGACGACATGCATTGAGCAGGTTGTTGGGGATGGTGAGTCTTGGCATCAGGAAGTCTGCCCACGGGCCTTCAGAATCTCAGCTCCTTGTCTTGCAGAAATTCTGCCATTTCTGGGAAACAACTCAGAAAGATCAAGTAGTTAGTTAAAAATTTCAGGGTTCTGGTCAGCATGCCCTGCTGGCCTGTGCATCTAAAACATGGCAGGGATAGGATTATAAAAAGCACACGGGGTCACTGAAATTTGTTCGTAGAGCCGGTGACACTTGCAGGCTTCTCCCGAAAGCACATGCAGTGTATCGCTTGCACAGCAACCCTCCACCCGACACGCTAGAGTTGCTGGGATGCTCACTGACGGTCACAAGTGGCCATGCAAGCGTGTGGGCATGCAGTGCTGAAGCCCGAGGATGCTCGTGCCCTGAGAATGGGGGGATGGCAGGCGCTTTAAAAAGAAGTAGTGGAAAGGATGAGTCCTTTGGCCTCCAACTCTGGGAGAAGGTGTACAGTTTTAAAGAGCAGGGCCTAGCTTGGAATCGCAGCTCTGCCTCTCCTATGAGGGTTCTGGAATCTGGCCCGCCTTCTGAACCTCTCCAAGCCTCAGGTTTCCTGCCCACAGAAAGGGAGTGATAATGCCTCCCCTCAGAGAGGTGTGAGGAATAAATGCGACACGAGAAATGAGCGTGCCTAGAATATATGGAACGGATGTTCAATAACTGCTTATTTTCTTTGGCGTAAAAGTCACTCTATTCCAACCTGGGTTTCAAAAGCTAAGGACATGGTCAGATACCTAAGTAGAAGACCACTTGAAAATGAAGTCGAATTTAGATATTTGAAAGTTGACTGTCCATAGTGCAGTTGCTTAAATTCTAATGGTCAAAGGAAAGAAGTTCTCTAACTTCTGAAGTGTTTGTAAAACTTGCAAGGCTTAAATGATTGCTGAGACATTTGGGATTCTGGATGGACATTTTGGGAAGCCAGAGTTTGGGGACTGGTGACCATTGGACCCAGAAGCTGCCACTTTCTGATGGAGAGAGGACCCTCTGAGTGGAGCATGTGGCCAGCCCCGCCAGGAAGCACGGGAGGTCCCTGGGGAGGGAGAGGAGGCTGGGTCCCCCTTCGAAGTGCCTTCATTCATGGCTGTTTCCTCTCTTGGTCATCCAGAGAGTTGCTACGTGTGGCTCTTTCCTCTTCCAGGGTCCACGTGGGAGGAAACAGCCCCAGATCATCAATGAGCCATCAGCCAGAGCCACTGGATGTTGTGGCCGGTGGGACAATGCCTCTGCACATACTAACAGGCACTCCCGGTCCCAAAGACTGTCCCACCTTGACAGAGCTCTGGCTTCCTGACCCAGAGCCCGCCCAGCGTCTGTCTGGATTCGGAATCGTCCGCCCGGCATCCTCAGCAGCTGGCGTTCAGCTTTTCTCATTCCTCCGGCTACTCTGCGCTCAACTCACACTGTGCCGTGGATCCAGCGCACTGTTCACTGCCGTGGCAGTGCCCCACGCTAGATCCCAGGAAGTCGACCATCTGTAAGCGAAGGTGTGTACCAGTCGACGAGCATGTCTGCATTTCCACCAGCCCCTGGCCCCTGGTAACCACCCTTCTGCTGTTACTGTGAGTTTGACTTGTCTAGACTCTGCAAGGACGTGAGAGCATGCAGTATCTGTCTTTCTGTGTCTGGCTTATTTCACTTCATATAACGTCTCTGGGGCCATCCGTGTTGTGGCAGGATCTCCTGCTCTTCTAAGGCTGATATTAATAGTATTCCATTGTGTATATGGACCACACTTTATCCATTCGTCTGTCGATGGACACTTAGGTTTCCATATCGTGGCTAGTGTGAATGATACTAAGAGCAATACCGAGAGAGAATAATGACGCCAAGAGAGTGACGCTCAAGTGTTCTCAATGCACGCAAACATAACTGTGTGAGGTGATGGATGTGTCAATTAGCTTGATTGTGGTAATCATTTCAGTGTATACATACATCAGAACATCACGTTGTACACCCTAAATATTTACCATTTTTACTTGTCAGTCAGACGTCAATAAGCTGGAAAAAACCAAAATCCCACACTGTGGCTGTTTCACAGAGACGCATATTCTATTTTCCATTCGCAAATGCAGGACGAGTGGCCATTTCTCTGGGGTTTGCTGCCAGACTTGGTGAGTCTGGATGAGCAGATCCCCGGCTCCCAATTCCAAACTGTGTTGACAGGGGCTTGGCACTGAGTGACAGGACAGTGATCATGGTGGGAGATGCAGTGGGACTCACGTTGGGCTCCCCACTGGGATGCCGGGCCTCGACGTAGATCCCAATGCCAGCCCTGGACGCTCCCTCCTTTAGGAGTGGAGAAGGAGCTTAATGCCAAGGGACCAGTGCAAACCAAAAGCACCTTCCCCTGAGCCCTTGGGACTGTGTGACAGCCTCATCCCCAGGACGATGATGATGAAGATGACGACGACGATGACGATGACGAGAATGGCGATGATGATGTTAGCCAATGCTAACTTAGGGAGTACGATGTATCCGGCATTGGTCTAAGCAACTTGCACATATGACTGCATTTAATCTTCACAGCCATCCTTTAAGATTATCTGGATGTCACATCCATGTGCCCCAAATCAGACTCCCAAGCCCTTCCCTCAGACCTATCCCAAGTCGGTCAAGGCCACTCCATCCTGCTGGCTGCCCAGGCTAAAAGCCCTGTGGCCCTCCTGGACTCCTCTTCCTCTCACTGCCTGTCCAGTTGGCCAGCAAATTATCTTGGCCCTATCCTCAAGATATCTCCAGACCCCAGCCCTTCTCGTGACCTCCACTGCTACCACCCTGGACCAAGCCACCACCGTCTGTCCCCTGGAGGACTGTACTCGCCTCCAACAGGTCTTCCTGCTTCTGTCACTCAGCCCAGTCTACCCTTCGGAGGACATAAGTTGTATTGGGTCATATATCTGCTCAGAGCTCTGTGATGGTTTCCAATTCTAGAGTCAAACTCAAAATCAAAGTCCTTCTAGTGGTCGCCAAGGCCTAGGTGATCTGGGCCCTGTGGCCTCTCTGTTCTCATGTCCTCCTCTTTCTGTCCTGCCCTCCCTCTGTTCCAGTCACAACAGCCCCCCAGCCCATGGGTCACTCACACGTGGGCCTGGCCCCTCTGCTAGGGGTGCGCCCCTCAGTGGCCACTTGGCTCTCCCATGATCCTTTCGAGTCTTTGCTCAAATCTTTCCTTCTTGAGGAGACCTAGCCTCATTCCTTATTTGATACCCGGCCCCTCACTCCAGTCTTCTGTGGCCTTTGGCCCAGCACCAGCCTCTGTGTGGCTTCGTGTATAATGCACCTCTTTGTTAGCGCTACTGCTTAGTGCCTGTCCCTGCCGGAAGTTAGGCTCCCACTGGGAGAAATCCTTGTTTTGTCCACTGGTTCTCCCATGTGTCTACACCAATGCCTGTCATGTAGCAGGCACTCACTGAATATGTGTCCAAGGGACTGACTGAGGAAACTGGGGCTCAACGTGGTTGACCTCCCCAAGGCCACCCAGGGTGTTGGGGAAGGAGCAGGGATTCAAGCCTAGACTCTGGCTCCAGAATTGGAGCTCTTAACCACTGAACTCTAGTGCTCACACAGTGACACCTCTGTCCTTCAGTGACCTCTGCCCCTCTTGTCCAGGTCTCACCAGGCTAGGCCTGCACCCTTTGCCCCCTTCAGTTTCCACCCAGCCTGGTGTCTGGACTCTCCTTGGAGCTCCTGCTGCAGCTTCTGCATCCCTTCCAGGAAGTGGGCTAGACTGTGTGGTCCCCACCACTTGTCCCTCACTGCCTGTCACCCCTTGCTTTCCACCCCATCAGAAGGGCAGGGGGCAGTAAACTCCTCCCAACCTTGGGCTGGCCTAGCTGGTGGCCTGCAGCTAATAGAGTGGCCTTAGACTTTGAGAGACACCAGAATGATGTTTCAACAGCTCTCTGTGGCCCTTTCCCTGGTTCCCCTACCTTTAGGCTAATCCTGCCATCTTAGAAATCCTCATCTGTCAGTTATTTTTGTACCAGGGAGGGTCAAGACATAATCCTGAGCTGCTGCTGCTTCCTGGGAAGAACGAAGAGCTGATCTCAGCAGCCTCTAAGCCTCTCCTGCAGCAGTCACTCGCTTTGCATGTGTCTTCCACACGGCGGGAGAGGCGCCAACTGCATGAGTTGAGTTGGAGGGAGCAAAGGGATAGACCCACAGAAATAGCTGAGCCAAAGACCCAAGGTCAACTGCGTTAGCTCTGTAGTGCTCCTAGATTTGGGGGAAAAGTAATAATGATGATTGCAAACTTGATACCTTTTCTGCCTCTTCCTTTTTTCCAATCAACCTACTCTCATCATTGGCCCAGCACGACCAGTTTCTGTCTATTCAGTTATCTAGCTAGCTATTTTTAATAATAAGCACATGCACGCTGGAGGTGGTGGCACCTGTAGGCCCAGCTACTCTGGAGGCTTAAATGGAAGGATCGCTTGAGCCCAGGAATTAGAGGTTACAGTGTGCTATGATTGGGCCACTGCACCCCAGCCTGGGCAACATAGCAAGACTCTATCTCTACAAAAAAAAAAAAAAAGAATCTCCAATCTCCATCCTGAAGCCCATGTGTTTTGTTCTTCTCCCTTTGTGTTTATATAGTTACGTAGTTCTATTGCATCAGTATGTGTTCCTAGAAGGTACAGATATGGTTTTGTTTTATAAAAAGGGTGTCACACTATTTATAATCTTTTCAGACTTACTGCTGTACTGTGAAGAGGAATCCACGTTGCGGCATCTCACAGTGGTTCAATCCCTGAATTCTTTAGAAAATCCCCCCGTGCGAATGCACGCCCGCACGAACAGGCAAAGACTTTCCAGGCTTCTGCCTTTGTGAACAGCGTGCTATGGATATTGCCAGCACCTCTTGTCTAAGTTTTCAAAATTGCTGGCATATTGTTGAATTATTGCTAGTATTCTTTTATCTTTTTTAAACATCTAGTTTTTCTGTAGTCATGTTCCCCTTTCGTTCATGTTTTGTTTCCTCTGTCCTCTTGAACAGTCTTCACAGAGGTTTATCTATTTTGTTACTTCTCCCAAAGAACTAACCTTTGGCTTTGTTGATCTGTCTTTTATCTTTGCTTTCTATTTCAATAATCTGCCCTTGTTTTTATTATCTTCGATGTCCTTTCCCTTATTTCTCTCTCTCTCTTTTCTTTCTTTCTTTTTTTTTTTTTAAGAGACAAGGTTTCTCTCTGTCACCCAGGCTGGAGTGCAGTGGCCCAGTTACAGCTCATTTGACTGTAACCTCCAACTCCTGGCCTCAAGCAATCCTCCCGCCTCGGCCTCCCAGAGTGCTGGGATTACAGGCGTGAGCCACCGCACCCGGCCCCTAATTTCTTAAAATGCAAACCTGGTTCATTAATCTTAAGGCTGTGTTCTTTTCTAATATAATTATTTAAGGCTATACTTTCCCTCAAAGCACTATTTCTTCTGTATCTTACAAGTATTGACATGTAGCATTTTCATTTTCATTCACTTCTGGATATTTTAAAAGTTTTATTTGATTTTATCTTTACCCTATGAATTATTTAGCAATTCAAAAAAAAATTTCCAAATATATTGGGATTATTTACCTTTTTAAAGAGCAGAGATTGTGGTCTGTATGATATTTATTTTGAAAAATTGATTCTTTCTTTATGGCTTGGTAAATACTCAGAATTTTAATGCTTCAAGTGTGCTTGGGGAATCCAAATGTGTATTCTCAAGTTGTTGTGCAGACCTGTCTATATGGCCATTAGATCAAGGTTGTTAATTGTGTCATTAGGATCTTCTGTGTCCTGGATGATATTTTGGTCAGCTTGATCTCTCAGCAGGCAAAAGAATGCAATGAAATCTCCCACTATGATGATAGATTCACCTATTTCTCCTTGTAGTTTTATCCATGTTTCCTTCATTTATTTTGAAGTTATTTATTGGGTACATACATGTTTAAAATGGAAATTTCTTCTTGGTGAACTTAATCTTTGATCATCATGTTGTTACCTTTTTCATCCTTAATACCGCTTTTGGTCCTGAAGTCTATTGTCCCTGACAGTGACATGGTGATAACAGCTCTCTTCCAGTTCGCGTTTGCCTGACAGGTCTTCTGTCATCGTTTTACTTTCAACCTTTCATGTTCCTATGCTTAGAAACAGCACACGTCTTTCCATATTAACCCGGCCTGTCGACATTCGTCTTTTTGCAAATGAGCGTGCTCCATTGTCATTATGGTAATCGTGGAGCTACGTAGCTCATTCCGAGCCTTTCCATGTATGCTGTGGCCTGTCCCCCAGTCTGTGTTTCTACGGCTCAGCCTTCCCGTTTGCGGCGTGTGATATACACTGTTGCAGTATGTTACAGACTTGGGTCATGTTACAAGACAATGTGTGACAAACAGACACACAGATACTCTGTCCTGACTCCAGTATGGAGATTTCTGTGTTTCTGTATTTCTTAACTTACTTTTTTTGGAGTTGATGTCTTTCTCACTCCTATGAAAAGAACATCAGCATACTTACATGTCCCGCAGGGTCTACCCCCACCTCGAATTCTATCCTGCTGATTTTATCTAAACTTTTCATGCTTTCTGGGTGATTATTAATATATTTGTTCTTTTTCCTTAGTCTCGGCTACTCTTTGGAGACAATAAGAAATTTTACCAAGGCAACTGACCACCTTTAATTCATACATCTCTTTTATTTAAGAACTGCATCCCAAATTCACTTCGGCGCAGGGCTTCGTGTGGCCAACCTTTGAGGCCTGTGGTGCTTGAGAATATTTTATCAGGCCCTCATGTGTCAATGACAGTTTGGATAGGAAATTCTAGGTGTTGTGTTCTTTTCTTGAAATGCTTGGAAATGTTATTCCATTGTCTTCTAGTCCCCAAGTTTTAGCAACACGTCAGTCAGATTCTTGCTCATTTGCCTGTGACCTGTTCTTTATCTAAGTTATGAGAACTTCCTCTCCATCTTTCATATCCCTAAATTTTGCTCTGACACATCCAGGTGGGCGTTTTCCCTCTCACTCCTCTTTGACACTCCATGGGTCCTTTTAATCTTAGTCTTCCATCGTTTAAAAATCCTTTCTTTTTGCCATAGTGCATACGTGAGGGGAAGCGCACAGTTCGAGGCATGTCACAGAGTGATGACACTGGGTCACTGCGGTCGGTGAGGCTGGGGCGTAACCAGGACTGATGGACGTAATCTATGGGGGGAGACTCTGGCCGATTGGAAAATGCTCTAAGGGGATCCAAAGCATCAAGTGAGTGGTGGGCTGGGGGCCTGAGGGGTCTGTTCCAACCCTAAGAGTTCATGACTGTAACTCAGATAACCAACCCTCCATTGGTGCCTTCTTGCCAAGTCACCTGGGCTCAGGAAATACCGCTCACCAAGTGCCTAGTGCCTGCTGGGGCTCTTCCCTGCCCTGGGTGTGGCCTGCAGGGCCTTGTCTGTGACAGAGACCGCAGCTCCACAGCCACAGCAAGGCGGGCCGTGGTGGCTAAGGGGGATGTCCCCTCAGAGGTTTCTCCAGGCCTTAGTCCGCCTCACCGCCTGCCCTCAACCCAAGGGAGCGCCTTGTCACATGAGAGACCTGCCAAAGACGTCTCGATGGCCAGAAAATGGCACAGACAGAGGTGAGAAGCTGCTACAGTCCCCAGAGCGTGGATGGGGCTCAGGCTCCCCAAAAGCACATGAAGCTGTGTTATGGGGGTGGCGGTTCTAGGAGAGATATCACAGGTGACGTGCCCTACAGCGCTCGCAGTATGCCATGCCGCTCGCCAGGCTTCTGCCGGCCACCTCCCCTTAGCCATCCTCTGGGCTCTTCTACTTCATTTCCGTCACCTCGGGCCACCCTGTCCCACCTTCCTCCCTCCCCACATGCCCTGTCCCTCTGTGCGCATCATCTGGCTTCAGTGTGGGATATTTTTGTTGGCACTTAGACCCACCCATGCCGCCAGGTGCCCTAGCCTGCCTTCTCCCAGCCCAGGACTGATGCAGAGGGCCCTCGACAAGGCACAGGAAGCTTTAGGAAGTGTGGAAGGGCCGGATGATGGCCTAGGAGGCTACCTTCTCCCGGCGGACTCGAGCTTGCCCAGCCAGCCTCCTCCTCCGTCACTAACAGGACCCGAGTTTGGTGCAGGTATTTAACAGGTGAAGTCTCAGAAGGTGGCTCCTTCCCCCAGGCCCACAATAGTTCTAGATTTGGAAGCACAGTAGGTCCATATTGGTCCTGTTGATCCTCATGGCCTTTGCCAGCGATAGACTGACATGGGCGTGGCACTCAGTCCCGGACAGTTACAATTACGGAAAAGTCTGCCGGGGGCCTCTGGGACAGACTTCCCCACCTGGCACGGGTTGATGGGGGCTGACAGGAGAGAGAGACAGAAGCCCAGAAAGCCCCACCCCTGCCTTCCTGGTTGGGATGTTGTCTTTTACGCATGTGATGCTTGGAGCTGTGAAAGCCATCTCACAGCCACGAGAGGAGAAAGCGTCACACCTCTCTGATGGAGAAGAAAGACGGGAAGGGCGTAGGTCCTTCATGACGTTGTTGAGCCACTGAAGCAACCCTGTGCCCTCCCAGCTCCACACTTCTTCTTCCCTGGAATGATCAACGTCTTTACTGTCAGAGCCACTGGTGGGCTGGTTGCCTATGGTGTGCAGCTGGAAGCGTCTCGAGAGATTACTGAGGAATGTGTCCACTCGGGCGATACTGTCTTTTGGAGTCCTGGGAGCAGACAGGTCTGAGCGGTGCCAGCCTGCACTTAGGCCGCAAAGACGACAGGCAGGGGATTGAGCGCTTTTACCCTCCACCTCGCTCCCTGTCACCTGCCCAGCTGGGAGGCTGAGAATTCCACAGGTTAGAGCTGTCACCAAGACGCATGTGACTGGTGAGATGCAAACCCTCCCGGGAGGGCTGGGAGTGACCAGGTCCCCAGGCTTCTTTCCGCTAACACTCAGCAGCCTGAGCAGGGGAGGGAGGCTGGCGAGAGGATAGAATGGGGGACGAGGCATTCAGGGCTCTTTTTAAAGAAGAATTTATGGAATGTTTGCTTGCTTCCAGGAGCTGTCTCCCCGCTATCTATTTTTTTAATTAAACATTTATTTAGCATTTGCTATGTGCCAAGTGGTATCCAAGCACTTTAAAAATATTAATACATGCAATCCTCGCAACAGCCCTGCGAGGGGCAGGCGCTATCACTGCGCCCTGCGGCGGAGGA
Organism: Avahi laniger; assembly: GCA_963575035.1. NCBI lineage: Eukaryota > Metazoa > Chordata > Mammalia > Primates > Indriidae > Avahi > Avahi laniger. The sequence goes on from CAUYSK010089261.1 coordinate 18,970, forward strand.
GCCGGGAGGCAGCGGGCCAGGGTTTGGAGTGGGTCGGCCAGCGTCAGCGCCGGCGCTGCGAGCCACCCGGGTGCCAGGCGGCTCTCGCGCTCTCAGGCTGCTGTGCAGCAAAGCAGCACTGTTTGCTGCCACTTCCCTGGCCCCCAGCTCTCTGTGGTTGCCACCCACGGGCTAGGCCACCTATGTGCCCTGAGGGTTCCGGGTGGCCCAGACGAAAGGCAAGGCCTGCTCCTCAGCCTCCCCGGGCAGCCCCCATCCCAGGCTCTCTCCCTCCTAAGGCAGTTGTGCTTCTCCCCAGTGAGGGAGGAGGCTCCGGACCCCTTTGCAACACTGGCCCTTTGGTGGCAAGTGCCAAGAGGAAGAAGGAACTCAGAGGTTAAAGATGAAGACAGGGCTTTTAAGCTCTTTGCTTCTCTTCCCCAAAGTGCCACCACCTGCCTCTGTGCGCCTTGCATTGTCCTTGGTCTGCATCAGAGAGCCCTGCTTTGGGGGAGGGAGAAGCTCAGGGCAGCGCCCCCAACCTCTCCAGATGTCATCAGCAGACGCTGGAATCAGGCTTTTCCCAGGTGTGCCAGGCCCAAGTCCTCACAGACCTCTCTCACTCTTCGTTTAAAATGGACGTATCCTCAATAGTCCTCCCACGATGAGCACTGTTAGCCCCATTTGACCTGTGAGGAATGAGGCTCCAAGGGTGACTTGCCATCCACGGCCATGCGGCCCAAAAGTCGCCTGCCTGAATCCAGAGCCCACTTTCGGAACGACACTGGGCTCCTGTCGCGGGTGATCAGGGACCCGCAGATCTAGGTGGGTGCCACCGTGGCAGGGGGTAGGGTGGCTGCAGCCACTGTCTACTGAGCCTCTGCCGTGGGCCCAGGGTTTATAAACATTAGCATGACGTTATCTTGTTAATGTCTGGAACCACAAAATGAAGATAGTTTATATAATCTCCATCCCATTTCACAGAGGAGGAAACTGAGGCACCAAGGTACTACGTGGAATCAAAGGGTGCCCAGCTCCAGGCAGCAGCATGGTGGTCAGAACTCTGGCCTGTCTGACCCCCAGCACCTGGTGGTGACAGGGCCGGGGATCCAGGAGGTGGCCAGAGCGAGGTGCAAGGCTTTAAGGCAAACGCTCCTGTGTTTCAGTTCTGCCCGAGGCTGACCACCTGCTCACAGTCTCTAGGGTGGCTGTGTCCATGTGACAGCAGACACTCGTCAAGAGCTTTGCAGGTTCCAAAGCACGAGCCACAGTTCTTCTGACCTGGAAATGGGCCCTTTGAGAGAGTGGAGCAGGGCCCAGTGTCCCCACTTCACAGCCGGAGAAGTGGACTCGGAGCAGCTAAGGGACTCAGCCGCCCGCCACCTCCCGCTCCGCGAGCGCCCCTTTCCAGCGAGTCGGGTCTGGAGCCGGTGCAGCCGCCGGCCGCCCACTTACATGCACAATTTGGACCAGCCTTTCTGATCCTGGCATGGCAAGCTGAGCACTCCCTTCCCCTTCAATTTCTCTTCATAGCTACCATCCCAACCTGTGTAAACCAAGAAAATGAGTCTTTCTTCCGAGTTAAATTTGTTAGAAAAATGCCACGTTCTTTGCTTAGATGTAGGTAAACATGCAGTCAGGAAATGAGCTTCTGTCTTCATCTGCCACTAACATGGGCAGATTTATGGAATTCGCGAGCCCTCTTGAGCCTCGGGTTCCCCGTCTGTAAGCTCCCGGCACTGACAATGGTCCTGTACCCAGCGGATGGAGATGACGATGGCGTGCCCTTGACGAGCACCTGAGGGTGCACAGCCTGGCCCGAGCTCAGCTCTCTGCCCTCCTCTGCTTTTCCAACAGGCCTGAGGTTTGCCAGATGGAAGGACCCCAGGGGATGAAGTCACTTATTTCAGGGACTCCTCAGCACCAGGCCTCTTGGCCTCAACTCTTCCCACCCATGTTCCCACTCTCCCTGTGCTCGGGACACACCCCGGCCAGCCTCCTGCAATGTCCCCTGACCCCACCTCCCAGCAGGGAGCACCCCTCCTTCCTCTAGCGGATGACTCACTACATTTCTTTCTTGCTTTCTTTTTCTCGATTGTGCTTTTTTGAAGTTTAAAAATAGAAATGTGTCAAATTTAAAACTCAGCACAGCACATCTATATAAAGTGCAGAGGAAGCAGCCTTTGCACAGCTTGCAGAACGTGAAGCCTGTGGAAGCTCGCGAGGCCTCAGCCCCACAGTCTGTAACTCTTGCCTCCTAAGGTCCCAACTTGAAGGGCAGGTGGGCGTGAGAGAAGAGGCGTGCCGTCCGCCGGGTTTGTGACGGGGAAAACATTTGACAGGTGGGTGAGAGCAAGAGACCGCGAGGCTGAGGAGGGAGCCCTGGGGATGGGCCCAGCCACCGTCCACTGCGCGGCAAGGTGGCCCCGTGCGCCGAGGGCGGTGGCCTGGTGTCTGCATGTGCACGTGCGCACAGCACGGCACGTCCCCGAGAACAGCGTGGGACCACACGGGGATGCAGGCCCGAGACGGGGAGGCGCTGAGGACGGGAACAGGAAGAGTTTCTCTTCCTCTCTCTTCAGTCACCTCCATTTTCCAGCCACCAGATTCTTTGCCCTGAACAGCAGCAAAGCAGGGGCTGCTCCAGAAGGCTGTCAGGTGCTCCAAAGGAGTGGAAGGAAGCTCAGACCCCAGGCTCTTGTCGCCTTCCTCACTCACCCCTCACAGACACAGGCCTTCCAAGCCTGCTGTGGGATGGGGCCACCCCCTTCCTCTGCCTCTGGCCGTGACCTCACCACCGGGCTTCCCTTTTGAGTGAATCTTCCTGGGAAGGGTTGGCAATGATTGCGTCATTCCTATGTTCAAACTTCCCAGTGACTTGTGACAAAAGCCAAAGCCTACACTCCCCCCATGGCTCCAGCCCTCACCTCCTTCACATCTCCGATCAAATCCCGCATACGAAAGAGCTTCTCCAGCCACCCCGAGTATCAGTCCCTCCCTCCCCATGTCCCCTACCCCTTTCTCTGATTTATTCTTGTCCATGCTGTCTCCAGACACATGATGCATTTCATTGTTCACTGTTCATTGTCTCGGGCAGGGAGAGGGAGGAGGGGTCACGGGTTGGTTTCTCAGCCCCCTTGGCTGAGCTACAGGGAGCCACGGAGATGGCCCTGGCCCTGCCCAGCTGTCCTGTCCCCACCCAGCACAGTGCTTTGACATCTACAGAACATAACCCAATACTGATGGATCATATTGAGAAGCTTGTGCCCCATGGCCTACCTCCTTTTGCAGGTGACTGTTTCACTCATCCTTGACCTTCAGGAAGCCCATCAGACCCAGGAGAGGGCTTGGAGGGGTCAACGCACCACACAGGTCCGTCTTCCCCCTTGCTTGGCTGCGCAAGCTGGGCCGGGCCTGGCGGAGGGTGCCTGGCAGCGAGGGGCAGAAAACAGCAGCTCTGCTCTGGCCTCTCCACCCCCACTTGAGTCCAGGAAGGCCCTGTGTTTCCTTGGCCAAGAGCTGGCAGTCCCCAGTGCTGGGCCTGTGTGTCCTCTGGACCCACTCCCTGCCACTGCCCCACACCCCCGGCTGCGGCACAGTTGACTCTGCCAGGCCCCTGCTGGCCCCTTGCTCGGAGTGAACTCTTCCCCTGCCTGGCCTCGAATTTGACCCCTGTAGCGCTGTTGACTTATTTTTGTCTCTCTCCCTACTACATGTGGGGCCGTTTGTAGCCCAGCCATTGCCCACCGCATCAGTGTGTGTCTACAGCGCTGAGCTGCTGTCCAGGCGCTGACCCAGGGACAGAGGCGCCCACGCTGCGGGGGTGGGGGCTGCTTCGGGGGATGGAAAGTCCAGAGCCCTGCCAGGGAGATTCGGGCTGCAGCGCGAGGGTCCACTCAGGATGGCTTCGTCATCTTCTGGTGCAAAGTGCTGCCCTCTCCAAGCCTCCTGGGAGCCTGCTGGGCCACTTGGGCTGCAGATCTCTTGTGGCTAATGAGGGAGAGACCTGGAGAGGTGACCTCTTGCCTGTCTCTCTAGAAGGAAGAGGGAGGCAAGAGGCACAGAGGGCTCCTCGCTTAGGTGGCTGTGCCTCCCTTGAGTGACTTGAATGCTTACAAGAACTCAGGCAACACTCCCTGGTGACAGCTGGGGGAAATTATTCACACTGTCAGGAGAGAGGCTTATACCACAAGTGGTTCCAATTCTTTATTTTTAAATCCCCCAGCTGGCTAAAGACTTAGAAGAAAAGATGTGACAATCATTTGCATCTTGTCCCAGATGGGCTGTCACTCAGGGTCCACCAAAGTCTAATGGGGCTGGGCTGGTGATCAGGGAAAATGCGAGGCATGCTGGCAACTCCCTGGGCTTCGCTGGGCTGTTTCGGGCCAGCTCCTTGGAAGCCAGGTGGTGGGAGGTGGGCCATTGGGCGATCCAGCCACAGCCGCTTGGACAAACAATTGTCCTGCATTGAGCCCAGAGGTGGGCACTGGGACAACTTCTACATGCCTGGGGGGGTCCCTGCACACCCCTCTTTGCTCCTGGTGCACACCCTTTCCCAAAAGGCAAATGTGCCTCTTCTATCAGCTCTCCAGGGCGGATGTCCGGGAGTCAGGGCACAGGTCCTTTTTTTCTGGACAGAAGAATAAAAGCCAAGAGTCCTGGCTGGAGCAGACACTTAATTTGGGGCGTTTGGTATCTGAACCCCCTTCCTGCATTCAGGGGATCCTGCTATCATGAAGCTGGCCCCACCTCCACCTTAGAAGGCAGAACTCTCAGGCATCGGCTTTTCTGACCTCCCTTCAGCTGCTGCAGTGCACCTGCCCAACACCTTCAGTTGGCAGCTGGTGGCTGTTTGAAATCCATTCTGGTGACAGGTAACAGCCTCTACATTCAGTTTTCAAAAGAGCAGAGGTGATGGCCCCAGTGACAGTGTCTACCATTGGGGTATCTGTCGTGTAGGCCCCAAGGTGTGAGCCTGGGAGCACTGGAGAGTGGGGTCTGGGTCCTGGCCGGGGAGCCTCTAGGCCTGGTAACCATGTGGCTTATCTAATAATCTTTAATAAACATATTTCCTACTTAACCCAGTCATAGTTGGTTTCTGTTGTTTGCAAATAAGAACGTGGACACAATGGCAACAGGTGGCACAGAGATTAGAGCCAGTTACTGGGATTTCTTTTTGGCAAGTTGCTGGAGTTTGGATGTTTGTCCCTGCAAACGTCATGTTGAAATTTGATCCCCGATGTCAGAGGTGGGGCCTAGTGGAAGGTGCTTGGATCATGAGGGTGGATCCCTCGTGAGTGGCTTGGTGCCCTCCTCACAGTAATGAGGTGTTAGTCCCTGAGAGAGTGTTTGTTGAAAAGAGCCTGGCACCTCCCTCCTCTTTCTCTTGCTTCCTCTCCTGCCATGTGATCTCTGCACACGTTGGCTCCCCTTCCCTTCCGCCAGGAGTGGAAGCTTCCTGAAGCCCTCACCAGAAGCAGACGCTGGCGCCATGTATCTGGTACAGCCTGCAGAACTGTGTGCCAAATAAACTACTTTTCATTATAAATCACCCAGTATTCCTTTATAACAACACAAATGGACTAAGACAAAAGTCCATCCTGGGTTTGTATCTAGAAAGGTCTTTCAAAAGAGGAGACATGGAAGGCACAACCATCCCCTTGTGCCCAGTTCAGATGCAGCTTGGGCCTGCGTGGACAACCCGAAGCCATGCCCTTTGCAGAGCTGGTGCCTCGATCACACCAGATGGAGGTGGAAGGCTCTGGCAGCCACCCGTTGGGAGACAGGCCAATACCACACGGGATTTGGGTAATGTCCGGCTAGACCAGTACTGGGAATGCTCACCACAGGAGCCTGGGTACTGCCCTTCCTCAGAGGCCTTCAAAAACAAAACGGACGCTCTTTCATCCCCCACCACACTGGGCCATATTTCTGTGTGCCTAGCAATGCCTGGCCCAGAGTGTGTACAAAGAGATGCTGTTGGATTCGTTCATTTCTCAGAATAGTTTATATATTGCAGTAAGGCAGAAGAATGAATCACATGACTCTAGAGTTCATTGGTTCCAATTATTCCAACCCTTCTAAGAAAGCATTTTTGCCAAAATTGCACATATGTTCCTTTAAAGAAAACCACAGTAGTTTTCTGATGGAATGTTTCCCTCTCCCAAATCCCCCGTCAGACATGCCAAGCACTAGGCTAGAGAACAGTTTCTCTTGGAGTTTCAAGTCTTCTCATCCCTCGGAGAACTCTCTTGGTACCTCAAGGCCCTGGCTTTCCTGAGTGGCTTTCTGAGAGAGACAACGGGGACTCAGCTCTAAGAGGGTGACAATGCTGCTTTCTTTCCCCCTCACAGGCAGAGCTATTAGTGGCCACGTCTGGAGAACAGAAGGCATTCTGGGAACATGGTGCCCTCACCTTCTGCAAAATGCAGAGCCACAGAGCAGATGGCAGGGACTTCAAAAGCACAAGAGTCACCTTGAAAGATAATGGCACAAAGGGAGTGGGTGAGAGGCTTTTGTACCCTTTGACAACAAGGAAGCAGAAAAGACAAAAGCTATTTGTCAGTCAACAGACCTGAGAGCTGGTCGGGCTGTAATTTACATCAAGGGAGGCCAAGCCTCCTGTCTTCCTGGCCAGAAATAAACGGCATCAATCAGCCGCCAAACTGCGTCTCTTGCCTCCTGATCTTCTGGTGTTTTTTCTTTTTCCCCACAGGAAGCATTTCCATCCTGCCTGTGCGGGCAGCTGAGGCCTGGCAATCTCTCCTCCCCTCTCGGAAGGAGCAGCCCCTTCCTGACCTCCTGACCAATGCCCGCCTCAGGAGACCCTGGCCATGCCACCATGGTTTCCTGTAAGCAGGAAGCCTGTGGACCCCCCAACTGCCGGAGGATGGGGAGTTAGGGGACTTCATGCCATTCCCCTGTGCTTAGTCCTGTGCAGTCTGTAGGCCTCTTGCACATTTGCAGATGGGCAAACTGAGGCACACAGAGGTTCCCTCACCTGCCCAAGATCACAGAGCCACTAGTGTCATACTGGGATGCTGAGCTCGCCTCCGTCAGACCCAGGGAGAGCAGTGGGCGAGGCGCCAGTTGCTTTTCAACTGAAGATGTTAAAAGAAATGCTTGTTCCTGGCTCTACGGGCTTGTCCTCCAAGACGGAACATGCTAACCCCCAGCCCCAGCCAAGGCCAAAACTGGCTTCTCAGTTCTGAGGGGGCAGATAGAAAAAGCCCCCCCCCCACACTTCCTGCCTAGACCAAGGCCCGAGCTGCTTTGCGCCCATTCCCGACTGGCGTGGAAACCGAGTCCCCCAGGTGCGCTTGGTGTCAGCACCTCAAACATTGCTCCCCTCCTCTGCGAGGGCCTCAGCTGCTCGCTAAAGGGATCAAGCCTCAGAAGCTTGTTCTCCTTCTTTGAAGCTGACAGCTTGATGCCTGTGGAAATGCAGTCCTATTTCAGGATTTCATTTTGAAGAGGTTTCAAAAGAGTGGCTCGAGGCTCGGCTGAACCGCTTGTTATGGCTCCTCTCCCGGCCGCGTCCCGGCAGGTGCGCCCAGCACAGCAGCTGCGGCTCTGCCGTCATCGGCGGGCAGGTGATTGTTCTAAATTAGCACCTGGCTCTGTCGGGAGGGCTCTAACGCTTCTGAGCTTCTCCCAAGAAGCAGCAGGGAAGTTCACGCCTTGTACTTTCCTTGCATTATCTGTGTTTGAGATGATCCACCAGGGAGGCAAGGAATTACTGACTCTGTGACTCCCATTTATGTCAGGCATGTCTTAAAAACACCCCCCCCCAAAATAAACAAAGACTATGAAAATGCTACTAGGAAAGCTGGGAAGTTGCGACCCCAGGGAGCCTCGGAGGCAAATGCAGCGGACGGGCTTTCCAGAGGAGAGGACCCCGGGCTGGGGGCCAACAGGAGGGCACAGGGGTGGGGTGGGGGCACCGTGCACCTGCCATGGGGCTGTGGCTGCAGGCTGCCACCAAATGCCAGGAAGGCTTGAGTTCACTGCTGCAGGGGTTGAGAGGGACTCTGGGGGATTTTCTTCATGCAACTACTCTGCACCTCTGCAAGGAGAGTATTGTGGTTTGGAAGAAATGCAAACCAAGGCATTTCTTGGTACCTGCACACCACCAAGCCCAGGGACAGCGGGACATCTTCCAGAAGGCCCCTCCCAGGGCAGCTGCAAGAGGATTTGGCTTGACCTGAATAGAGACTCTGCCGGGAAGCTGCCGGGCACCCGGAGCTCCTGCCTTCCGTCTGCTTCGAGAATAACCGTCAGCACTGCATCTTGGCTCTGAGGGGTGCTGGGTACAGCGATGCCCCCTCAAAGCAGCTAGAGTGTCATCATCTTTTCACCTGCACATACAGGTCCGAGGAGCGATTCAACAGCCTCGTGTCCATTTAGGAGGCAAAGAGTTACCATAAATCTAACCTGTCACTCTCAACCAGGCCAAGTGCCATTTGGCCACCAGGCAACTGTGTGTCTTTCAAGGCTTATTATTTACAGAAATTGTTTTCCCTGTTCTTGTTTCTCCCCTCCACCCCAAGGGAAGACAATGCCTGAAGAGAAACTCCATTCACCAGGAGTTGGTAAAACATGGGCCAGACCCTGGCAAGACCTATCCCTGCTCCTCTGAAATCAGTGCCTCCAACTGCACGTACCTGAGAGCTTCAAGATGACAGCACTTCTATGAAGAGGGTTCAAGCTCCAGCCTGGCTCTATTTTTAAGAGGGAAGCATTATTTCTTCGGGAACACACCACTAATTTCCATGCATCTGCTGACTCATACTCATCACGGGATGGTTCACCCGGCGTGGGAGGAAGCATGGTTGCCAGGGCGTCACCCCGTGCTGAGGGTGAGGGTGGGCATGGGCCTTTCCAGGCCACCCCCTGCTGCGCCAGCCCTAATGCGGCAGTTTGCCTGACTATAAGTAGAGTTGGATCCATTTTCCCCCCACTAGATTCCAGAAGATATGGGACTTTTCATAAGGCAGACAAAACCCCTAGTTCATGGGCAGCCAGGATAAAATCTTGCAGACCATGAGCCAAAGTTAACTAGCAGCAGTTTTCTAAATCTTGGTGATAGAGAATTATGTTACATGATGGCAGCTGTGCCAATAACACGAGAGGCTAAGAAACAGAGTCAGGCACAAGAAAACCAAAATCCCACAGAAAGACAGAGTTGTTCTATTTGGCAAACAGTGCGGTGCACAGACAGACAGACTGCATCCTGTTAAGACGTTCTCCTTGTTAAGGTCCGGTGTCTAGCTTCTGCTGCAGGGAGGATCTTTGCATCTTTAAGATGTGTCACTAGCTCATGGAACCTATTTCTGTAACTCTCTGCAAGAGCCAATTTAAGCTGGCTTCTCAGTTCACTCTGCACTCGAAAGATACCAATTTCCAATTCTCCTTCAGAGTCCATGAGACCAGATGCTATGACAAATGTTCCAGTGAAATCAACCTAGAAGATGATCCCAGGGGGCTCCTTGGGGAGCACAGGATTCACCAGCTCTGTCTGTGGCTTTACCGCACCTAGGTTTCAGTTTGAGTGCTGCCATATCCTCTCTGTAAGGGTTCTGATGGGACATGCTTTTGTGATAGTCCAGGGGATTTTGGGGGACAAAAGAAAGTTCCCAGTGAGGCTAGGGGGCATGTGACAAGTTCAGAGTGTGGTCATATTTACAGGGGAGACCCTATTGCACCTGGCAGCCTGAACTGGGCAGCAATTCCTGCAAATGCGAAGCCACTGCTTTTGTTAGGTAGGTCATGGTCCCATAAGCCCCGCTCGGAGCACTGTCATAGAAGTAGTGGCAAATTCCCGTGGCTTGGTCTTTCTCCAGGGTGTCCAGGGCTCCAACCGACACCTGCAGCGGGAGAAGACAGAAGGAACACGTGAGCAAGAGTGTGCACTCCCCATCATGGCTCTGCGTGGTGGACGTGTGTGGGCGTGCGTGAGGGGCCAGGTCGCTGGAGGCCCAAGGCCCGCAGGGAAGCTGATGCCAACGGCAGAAAGCCAGGGCCGCCGGGGGAGCGTTCTGCTTCTCCTCCAGGCGCTGCGCTGTGTTTTCACAGACCTTAGTTTGCAGCTCATTCTGGACTAGAATGAGAGGACAGCTCTGCCCGACCTGATTGTGCAAACAGGGTAAGTGGTTCACCCAGGGCCACATGTGTAGCAAGCGGTGGTGTTTGGACTAAAACCTACACTGAGATAAACCTGTCCATCCCCAAAGGTCTTTAGATTTCCCAAGTGGCTATTGTGCCATTTTCTAACCAAATGGTTGCCATTTTTTCACCATTTGTGATGACATTTTCCTCGTTCGAGTCTATTCTTTCCTACTGGACACAGGCTCTCCAGCCTCAACAGAGACAAATGTTAGCCGAGCCAGCTGCCCTGGCGCCCCACCTGGTCCTGCAGGAACAGCTGGTTGGCTGTTTGCACCATCTGGTCCACATGGATGATGCCCCCGATGCTGTTCATCTCCGTGTCCGAGAGCAGCGTCAGCACCATGATGGCTTCCACCAGTAGCTGCCGGTACTCGGGCTGCGGCACGCGGTTCAGCACCGACTCAACGTGGACAGCGAACTTGATCTCATGCGGGGTCATCTGCCAAAGGGACAGCAGGTGACCAGCAGTGAGAGACGGGCACAGACACAGCCTGATAACCAAGCAAACCAAGCTTGGGCACTGTGCTGCCTGGGTGGGGGCTCAGCTCAGCTGCTCCTCCTTTCTGCCACTGTCCTGAGCCTGCCAGCAGGGGCCCTCCCTGGGGGTCAGTCAGCTTTGTCCTAGCGTCATTTCTCCACCCTCAACTGTGCACTGCGGCTTCCAGGGAGCAGGAACCATTTCTTATATCTCTTTCTTCTTCATTATTCCTTGCAGCATAAAGCATGCTGCCTTGGGTGGAGTAAAAACTGAAAAAAAAAAAAATCCATTTTTAAAAGAATGAACGGGGACAAGTCAGCCAGGGAAGATGACGGCTCTCAGCTGGAGAAAAGGCGCCAGCAAGAGTCGCATGGGGCTTGGCTCTTTTCTCTCCGTAGGGTCTTAAGGGTTCTCGGGGCAAATCTAAGGAGTTTGATAGCCCAGGAATGCTGTTTCTGAGGTGAAGAGGAGAGAAAAGGTGATGCTAATAAATGCAGGAAAGAAGCTTCACAAAATATGAGGGTTAAGTGGCTTAAAAAGCTCAGACCCACAAATGGTCTGTTTATACATGATGAGCTTGAAAGAAGCACGAGTGGTCACAGTCCAAGAAGCAGGTAGGGGCTGGCGTCTGGCCTTTTCTCATCATACCTCTTGGGTCGTTGAGGATGGGAGGACATAACCATCGATGGAGAGACCGTGGCACTGGAGGCAGAACACACACATTTCAGTGACATTGAAGAATATGATGACAAGTGTGTGCACGCACACATGCACGCACACACGTGCATGAGCACACACACGCACACATCACTCTCTCTGCCCTGGAAACCTGTGCGAGGGCTGGAACACGCCAGACTGTCAGAGTTATTTTTAGAGAGCTTGTTCTCACTGCCCACAGGCTGTGTTTTCGATGGAATGATTCTAGGGAAAGCAGCAGGCATCTTTCAGATCTTGCACGAACAATGCCCTAGGGAGCTGCCGAGTCCTCCCTGGAGGTTCCACATCTCGCTCGGCAACCCTGCCCTGGTGGCTGCGAGGCCCCCTTTGGTGCCGTAATAAAGGGAGATTTTCATGGCTCCTGCTGGCGAGGTAACGCTTCTGTGCCTTTGCAGGCATCTATTTTTGAGATTTCTATAATAAGCACCAATCACAAAAGACTCCAGCACATGCACAGACATGCACACGCACACCCATGTATATAAATACCAAGCGCCGGCTCAACACAAAATGCTGCTTTTTCATAATAAAAGCATCTTGGTATCGGGCCAGTGGAAGTCCGGACGGAAACATGTGATGCCCCAGGAAGGGTGGGGAAGATTTTCTAGGAACAGTTTGTTCTGGCCAATTGGCCACCTTCTAAATCCCAATGTCCCGGTCGGCAGTGTCCCCAGCAGGCCCAGGGCAGGGCCACAGCAAATGTTCCTGCCTGCTGAACAGAGGCTGAGAATGGAGGACCAGAGGCCTCTGCTGGCTCCCATGTGGGTCCCTGGGCACCAGGAGTCCTGCTGCTCGCAGGCAGGGACTACTCTGACCTCCTCGCCCCTGCTGCAGCAGCTGTGAGGAAGACCTCGGACCGCACAAAACACAGAGGCCAAAAGCTCCCGACAGGCTGGGGCCCCGCTGCAGAAAGAACACGGACCAAATGTGGCTTTGGGGGGACTTGCAGTGTGCTCTCATCTGGGATTATTGTTCTCTCTTCTACTGTGAAATGAGCTAAAAAGAAATAGTTTAGGGGAAAAACAATCTGTCTTGGTTTGCATAGAAGCTTTAAGTTGTTCCTCTGTGTAAGAGGAAAGATAAGCTCTGGTGGGGCCCAGGGAGGCACACAAATGTTCTGAGGCTGATGTGGGAGGGAGATGGAATGTGGGGGCCAGAGAACAAGGAGGCTTATCTTCCCACGATGCCCCCTCTGTGGCAACAGGAGTTCAGACAGGCTCCCCTGTGCTCAGGCGCGTGCAGGCGCATTCTGTGGTTACGTCACCTCCCACGTTCCCAGCGCCCTCAGGCACATGGGAAACGCAGTGGAAAGCCCACACTGAGCAGAGTGGGGCCTGGGGGTCCCTGTGGGGGAGGCAGCGGTGGCCCAGGGTATGGGAGAGATTGTGCCATCAGGGCACACGGGACCTGGAACCAGACTGGAAGCTCTCCATTTCTGTATGTCCTCGGGACCCAACACTGCCCTGCAGGCAGCCGGGCTCAGTCACATCCCTGAACAACGGGACACCATGCCTGCCTGAACGTGCAGGAGGCTGGGAGCTGGCCTGATCCAGGCCCCTGCAGAACTGTCACTCCAGGGCCCAGGTCTGCAGGGGCTGTTCCTAGTCGTCTACATTACAGAGTTTTCATCCAAAGCCTTCCCGCCCGCTTCAGTACTTGCCTATCTTCTGACTTTTCTATGTTCCTGAGCTACGTCTACGCTGGTCCCACACAGCCTGGGCTGCCACCTTGTTTTCCTTGCTGTGGTTCCAGCTACTGGTTCTCAACCAGGGGGATTTGCCTCCCAGGGGACACTTGGCAATATCTGGAGACGCTTGGTTGTCACAGCTGGGAGAGGAGATGCTACTGGGGAGAGGCCAGGAACGCTGCTTACCATCCTCCGAGGCACGGGACAGTCCCCATAACTGAGAATGACTCAGCCCCGAATGTGCCGAGGTAGAGAAACCCTGCTCCAGGCTGTGAGCTACTCAAGGTCGGGGTGGTGTGTTCGCTTGTTCTGCAGACATATGCCACCTAGTGCCTGGAGGGGCCACCATGCCTCACCAAGGCAGTAAAGGGGGACAGTTCCTTTACCCGGGAACGTGCGTCTCCCAGAACTGATGCCTCAGGCGGCCAAGCTCACCTTCTGAAGGATCTTCCACACCCTCTGGTAGAATCCCACGGGGACCCTGTTGATGGCCCCGTCCAGTCTTCTCCTGCGCAGCCACTGGCCCTGCCGCTCCCCCCAGCCAATGTGATGTCCTCCCGAGTCCGTCGATGATGTTCCAGTGGGTGAGGATGGGGTGCTGGACCTCTGCAAGACAGCATGTGGCCTTTAGGAGCCTCAGGGGTGGCGCACCAGGGGAAGCTGGCCAGCATGAAGGACGCTCAGGGAACTAGTATACCAGAATACCTAGAATATCAGAATACCCCTGCCCAGAGAGGCACCCGGTTCCTTGATTCCTCCTTGTCTGCTTCTTGGTGCTACATTCGTTTTTCATGCTCTGGTTTGGTTACTTAACTCCTTCCGCACACTCCCCCAGCCCTAAGAGGCTGCATCCAAAGGACCCTGCACTCCCAGGGAGGAGGCCGAGCAGGGGAGGGCCCGGGCCTGGGGTCGGCTGCGGGGGCGCTGAGCCCCACGCAATGCCAGCTGTGTCCAGATCCCAACCCAGGCAGTCCGTTCCTGCTGCTAACTCCAGGCCCCGTCTCATCTGCATGATGGGGACACAGTCGGACCTCCTTCAGAGAGCTGCCTGCGAGCACTCACTGAACGAAGGTGCAGAAACCCCCGAGAGCAAGCCTGGCTTGTGTCCAGTGCTCATGAGGGCAGCTGTCACCGTCAGGCCTGCTCCCTAGGAGGACTGGGCCCGGCGTGCAGAGCCCATCCCCTGGCAACGGGAGAGCTTTGAGGGCACCGCCAGGCCCTGGAGCAGGTAAGCCTCTCAGGCACACCCGCAGCCCAGGGCCAAAGTGCCCGCTTTACTGCTGCAGTGGCACAGAGAAGTGACAGTCACCTCCCTATAGGGCGAGTGCCACAGAGAACACAACATATAACACGGGGAAAAGGACTTGTGGACAAAGAAAACAGCGAAGGCTGTGAGTCCATGGTTACAGGCGGGGACCACAGAGACCATGGTCTACCCACGTCCTTTCCAATCCTGCTTTCTACTTTCCTGTCCTTGGCACCGGGCTTTATCCTAATTTGGGGCAATGACAGCCTGTGAGCTGGGCACACAGGCTTCCCTGACGCGGGAGAAGAGGGTGCCATCCCCTCCCCACCTCCTCGCCTGAGACAGGACTGATTCTGGCCTCAAGGAAGTGCTGCCAGGGCGCCCACACCGGGGTGGTGCCCGGAGGCCAGGGCTGCGAGTGGGCGCGTCCCCTCCCGGCCTGCTATCTTGCCGTGGGTGGCTTCTAGCCCCTTGGCCTCCAGATGGGAGAAGGGATAACCTTCATCCTCACACATCTCTTTGTTCTGCACTATCTGGCACTCTCATTTCTCAATGTGCAATGTCAGATTTAAAGGGTTAAAAATGAAACGCAAATACTAAGCACACTGGCAGGGCAGGGGGCAGGACCCTTCTCACTGCCCCCATTTGGACTTCAACAGATCTTAGCCTGAAAAGGCAGTTTGGTCGGGTTATTCCACTGGGCTCATTATTGTCATTTAAATAAGACAACGATTGGACGTAAATACAGGTAATTACAGCCGCACTCATCAGCGACTCAGCGGATTTTGTCCTCCTAGTTTCACAAGGAAGACTGGGACTCGCCTCTGCAATGAACACACTTCCTAGTCCTCCTCCGGATCTGGGCTCCACACCCAGCTGGGGCGTCATGAGTGCAGAACGCTAGTCTGCAAGGGTTCACTGCCATGGGCATGGAACCAATGCCCCGAAGGTTCCAGAAGCCAGTGGGAACTGGTGAGGAGAGCATGCCTCACACACATTGCACAGAGGCACAAGCAGAGAACTGAGAGCCAAGATGGCAAACAAAGCTCAGTTCAAGAACTTCTTGGCCTTCTTTTAAGAACCCCCTCAGAATTCCCACTGGAGGAGCCCGTCGGCATCACATGAAAACACTTTAGCCCTGCGCAAGTCCGCAGGCACCGGGGATTGGGAGGGAGGACATGAGAGGATTCAGACACGACAAACAAGGAGGAGGTGGGAGGGACCAGATCAACACATGGTTTACCGCAGACTTGTAGGAATATGAACTGCTGGGCGTGACCTGGTTCACAGAATAGAACTACAAAACAAAAAGAGTCGACTCAGTCATGTGCAATGACACCAGGAGACACAAGCAGAGAGGAGGCACATGGAGCAGCATCCAAAACACCCACGGAAAGAAGGTGCAGAGGGCGCGGGCGTGGAGAAGTTCTCACTCGGGAACACGGGCCAACCCAGCTTGGGGCACCTGGCAGCACAGCCTGGGCTTTCCTCCATCGAGAACCTGCTAAATGGTCTTTCTTTAAATATTAAATGTTACCTGGTTCGAGCTGTATGTGGAGGGTACCTAATGGAGTTAAGACACAATTTATTTTTCAAACTCACAGCCATGAAATGTTAATATTTTATGGTAAGAGCTGTGAAAATCTACAGAGATCAATAAAATACCTGTAAGTGACACTAACATCTGTACCTCACAGATATTTAATAGATCTTTGTTAAATGAAATATGATCGGGCTGACAACCTTTGGCCAAACAAGTATTTCCTCATCTAAAAATCTAGACTGTACCCTTAGCTTGCATGAGTGTAGTAGTCTATATACATACATGGTGTTCTTGCAAAAGTGAATTGAAATTTAAAATGCCAGGACACCTATCAAATTTTGAACAGAGAATATTTCCTTGACATAAGTAGCTAAATACAAAACTTGTACTGGCTAGTTGAATCCAAACCCATCAAGGAAGAAAGGTGATCATTTTGTCCCCAATAACATGCAGGGACAGCGTGAAATGGAGGCAGAAGGAACCACTCACATTTGCCCATGGCCAGGCCATTGGGATGTGGAATCAGAGGGACGGTGCCACCGAGTGGCTGGCAAAGGAAGATGTTTGGAAAGTCAGTTCCTTACTTGGAAATGGCATAAATTGGAAGGAGAGATCAGGTATGTTTTACCCTTGGACAACATGTGGAATCTGCCTTTGTGTCATTAATATGCCTCCTATCTAGGTGCTCCGGGGAATCGTGACATCAGAGCGTTAGAAATGTTTTCTGGAGGAGGGAGGAGAAAGTATGTCACCAGGGTGATATAAAAGAACAGCATCCTTACATTTTTTCCTTCCAGGGTTAAATCCCCCCAGGAGAAGAGGACAGGAATAGCAGTATTCTTTCTGCTGATATAATGGGTGACCACATTTCCCCCTATTTAGTTCCCCTTTAGTTCCCTCTTTTTGAACATAAACTCCCACTGAGGCACAGCCCGGACCATCTCTTTCACAAAGTAGCCTAAAAAGCCCAAGAGTTTGACAAATGGATTTTTTTAAAGGCATGGGGCAAGGTCATTTCTCTCCTGTCTTTGAGCCCTGCTCTCTGCCTGTCCCCAGCGGCTGCCTACTGTAGCCTGCAGAGCCACGTCCACCGGAGCTGGATTGCGGGGCAGAGCTGTTCTCCACGCCCTCACACTCTGCATAGTCACTGCCTTGCTTTCCACATTCAAGCCAGAAAGAACATGAACTGCACACAAGAAAGGACAAAACAAGGCAAAAATGTGTCACCTGGTCATCGGCACTAAATCGCCTCGTCATCTGAAAGTAAGAATACATTAGGAAATAAAAACCAGCTTCGAGTCAAGAACGCATTGCTACTTCTATCACCCTCTGATAAGCTGGGGTCTTGTTGGTCAAACTGCAAGGGGTGACTCATTAGTGCATGACTAATTTGATCTGGTGGGTCCTGATCAGCATTTGAAATAGAGAAGAAAATCCGAATGCATTTCTCACTACAGGTCACGGTCAGAAGGAAACTATTTCCCACCGTGGACCACGGTCAAGGCCTAGCACAGTATCTGGCACATTAGGACTGAAAAGACGTTGAGTTGCAGGCCTGTGCGGTCAGTTCAAAAGAATTTTACTATCAATTACATAAAGGTAAACAAAGAAAAGAGACACCTGCGTCTGGTGGAGACTACAGGTGTCACGGGCATTCCAATCTATTTCCAGGGCCCTCTCACTCTTTCATTTGAAGGGTACATTTGATGCAGAGATGATCAGTTACTTTTTACCTGACTCTACTTTTCCAATGGCTATGGCCTACTCAAAAGAGTAGTTTTTGGGAACAGAGGCAAACATGGACAATGGTGTTTTCTGGAATGTTCACATGAATACCACGTTAAGGTTAAGGATGAGTAGGTACGGGTGCATGTGAGCGGCTCTGGGATATCTATCTGGGGACAGGGGTGTGTTCAAATCCTGAGACAGAAGGGACCTCCCATCCTCTACAAAGAGCAGGCTGCAGCCTCAGGCCCGGGTTTTCTATCACTTTCTGGGGTGAGCCCAGGCAGGGAAACCACTGCTCTCCCCTCGCTGCCACCGAAGTGTTCTTCTTACCTGTTTCATTTCACTCCTCAGTCTGTTAATGCCACTCCTCTCAGTTTTGGTGACTCCAGTATGTCCCACCTCATGGATGGAGATGGCGAGGCTGGACGTGGAGGAGTGGATAGGGCGCACTGGGGAGGGAAATGCACACACATGTGGTTCTTAGGAACTACCCAGCATCTACCCCGAGGGAGGAAATTGGGCCACGTGCTTACCTGGATCTGTGCCCGTGTCCCCCTCTTACTGGTGAGGGCCCTCTCTGCCCAGCCAGCAGTACATGCTCATTGAGGGCTGGATGGAGGAGGGCAGGGGCTTCCGCAGCACGCGCAAAACAGTGGCCAGAAAGCCCTTTACTTAGTTGGATGTTTTGCTTTTTTTTTTTTTTTTTTGAGACAGAGTCTCACTCTGTTGCCATGGCTAGAGTGCCGTGGCATCAGCCTAGCTCACAGCAACCTCAGACTCCTGGGCTCAAGCAATCCTCCTGCCTCAGCCTCCCTAGTAGCTGGGACTACAGGCATGCGTCACCATGCCCGGCTAATTTTTTCTATATATTTTTAGTTGCCCAGCTAATTTCTTTCTATTTTTTTTTAGTAGAGACGGGGTCTCGCTCTTGCTCAGGCTGGTCTCGAACTCCTGAGCTCAAACAATCCGCCCGCCTCAGCCTCCCAGAGAGCTAGGATTATAGGCGTGAGCCACCGCGCCTGGCCGGATATGTTTTTTTAAAATAATTTTTCCTTATCCAAAAGCACACCTTCCTTGTAGAAAACTGAAACCACCTAACTAAGGAAGCCAGAACTAATGGCTACTGACATTTTAGTTGTTATCCTTCCAGTTTTTTTTCCAGTTGTTTTTAACTCACAAATCAGAATCCTCACATACATATGTATAGATATGTAAATATACGAGGTAGGTACACATATGATATGGACATACATATGGTTCTGTGACCTGCATTTTTGTACCTAATATATCATGAATGTCTTTCCATAGCATTAAATATTCTATCGCATCACGTTTAATGATGGCATTTGATTTCATGAGTGACGAGTGGTCAATGATATACCCAATTCAATTTGTATTTTTCTAAAGGGTTAGTCATGACTAATGTGTAGGACTCAAATTGACCTTGCCAGGCTCTGTACCCACTCCCTTGTGACCCTTGGAATGCCCCAGGGAAATGAAAAAACTGCTGAGGGCTCCTGGAGGGCTGGTACCTCAGGTACCCATGGCCATGGGCTGGATGATGCAGAGGGGCCCCCCTTGCCAGGCCCTGTCTGGGCACTGTTGCAGGCGGGAACGCTCTGTGTCCAGGGCTGACAGTGCCCAGGGCTGACAGAGCTCAGAGGCAGAAGTCAGTGTTGCCGCGGTGCACGGAGGAGGGCCCACCCCCTGGCCCGAGGTGGGAGGCACCAGAAGAAATGGAGGTAGCAGAGCAGACTGAGCCTGATGAAGGGCCTTGGGCAGGACGGGGAAGTGCTGGGACAGCCAGGTGGCCAGGGGCTGGAGGTGGAGGCCTGAGGGGCAGGGTGGGGAGGTTTTCTTCACTGGGCCAGGCCACCATCCCTCACGTCCAACCTACTGCGCCAGCCTTGGGACTCACATCTAACCCTGGCCCTATCACGCTCATTCGTAAAGGCAAGTGTGATCATGGCGCTGCCCGTTCAAAAGCTCCCAGGCCTATCTGTTTTCAGGATAAAGCCCTAACAATCCTCCCAGCGCCACCCAAAGCCCTACCTACTGGAGCCCTATCCGCCCCTGTGCTCCAGCCAGCCACACTGCACGGGGCATTTGCACGTGCTGGCAAAGCAGGCCCAGCCCAAAGGCCACTTCCTCAGGCAGCATCCCCTGCACGTCTCACCCTCCCATCCAACCCCACTGAAGCCACGGGAGTGGATAGCACTGTCCAAGGCAGTAGTGACAAACAAGGAACCTGGTGACACTAACATTTAAAGGATAGTAGAGAGGGAGGAACCCACAAAGGAGCCACAATGACCAGCCAGACAGGGAGGAGGGACATCAGGGAGGTGGAAAGCAGAAGCCAAAAGGGGTCTGGGAAGCCACAGGCAGGCCTGGATGGAGTATTCGCTGGAAATCTTCATCTAAGACATCTCAGGATTTAATCAAAATTCTAAGCCTATTTGAGCTTCCCAATTTATAGAAATTGAACAATTACAAAGGACAATTAACAAATTATGTTATATTTTAAAAAGACAGTTTGTCCTTACTTGCAATTAGACATATTTATGGCTTTCGAATGACATTACTTGGTTCCTAGGTTCACAAAATCTCTAGCTTTACATCTAATGACAAATTCTTAGTAATTATCTGTGTCAAATCATGAATACTATAATGATGAGCAGAACATATTAAATATTTATCTTGTACATTTACATTTCAAGAATTGTGCATTGAAAAGAACTAGAAATTGCTTTTGGAATGGGATCTCAAGCACTCCTCCTTCAGGAGGGGAGAAAAGCCACCAATGCGCGTCTGTTGCACGGTGCAGTCTGTTTGTGGCTGGTACACACTCGGGAAAAATACAAAGTACCTAATGTCCTTTTTATTAAATAAAAGGAATGATAGCCCACAGTGCATTTCTTTGGCTTGATGAAATAAATTCACCAATGTGTCTGCAAATCATTTAGCTTTTTTGTGAGGAGGAGAAATGATAATTGCTTCAATTATAATTAGGGAGCATTTGAGAACAAGAATCACACCAGGACGGGGGCGATTATATTTTGCAGCACTGCAAGCAGGATTCCGGCACAGATAAAAACTGAGTGAGCAAGATAGGACGACGCAAACTAACCCAGCTCGAACTGCTATGAGGGCACAGGGGGGTCGTCTCCCTGCCCCGTGGAGTGGTGTGAGGCCTAGTTGAGAAATGCTTTTACTTAAACCAAGGCCAGGACACTCAGGGATTTGAAAGGACAGCCCTTTCGTCCTGACACTTGGGGTCTCCCCCTGACTTTTAACACTTGTGCACCTATGATGGCACCTGGCACTTACAGCCATGGGAGGCGGCACACCACACTCACGTGCCAGTCCACCCTGCGGAAAGAAAGCTCTCCCAGCAAACCTGCGAGCACTGCCAAAGCCATACAAGCAGGAAGCCTGAGCCTGGCACTCCGGCCATCTCCTTAAGATAGGAGCCTCACCTTCCCACATTCACCGAGTCCCAGCACTAGTCCCTCTAGTGCTGGTGTTGACTTCAATAGAAAGGAGGCAGCTCCCCGGAGAGGTAACAAGAGCATTTACTTACTGCTTCTCTCAACGCCAAATTCTTTGCCACTTAGAATATGGTGCAGGAGATTTTTCATATCAAAAGGACTGAGGTTCATTAAACTTTCAGAAGCTTCTTCCCCTAAAAACAAATATCTTGTAAGTGTTCCAGACACAGGGCTGGTGGCAGGTGAAGGTAGGGTCGGGTGAACCTGGGTGTTGAAGGGGTGACCAAGGATGCTGTGGCAGAGCCCCCCCCTCCAACCCCAGGAGGACCTCACCATTGCTTCAGGGCTGAAATGCACCGATCCGTAGTGATTTAAAATGCTGCTGTTTAAATCATGTATTTGCTTAATTCTTAGACACGGGGTTTTTCACATTGTACTGATCCCTTGGGTTGGGCTGCATCATGCAATTGGTTTTTATATTTAAACTGGTAGAATTTCTCCCCATGAAGGTGTTACTAAAGGGGGGATAACATCTCACAGCAAAGACACCCATAAGGGGCTTAGATGTCAGGTGCAGAGCGGAAGATTGTGCATTGCTTAGGAGGGTTGATGGCAAACGTCACTGGTGCTTCATCCTCCCTGACTCAGGAATTTTGGCACCCTGCGCTGCAAGGCTTGATGGGACTTACATCCAAATGAGAGAACTGGGGGAAGCCTGAGCTCGCCCACAGGAGCAGGAGGCCAGTGGAAGAACACCTGAGCAGGGCTTCCCCTCTGCGCGGCCGTGGCTGGAGCCGCCGCATCTCACCTGAGCAGTTGAGGCTCCGCGCCAGCTCGGTGGCCATCACCTGAATGATCAGTCCAATCCGCAGTCTGAGCATCTCCACGAAGAGGCTGGGCTGGGCCCTGACGTACATGGCCAGGTAAACCACAATCTCCTGACGCAGACACATGGAGACGTGGTTTCAGAGACCCAGGGGTGGCTGAGAGGCCCCCGTCCCTCCAAGGAAGGCCGTGGCCGGCATGCCCCATGCCAGCCACTGACCTGTGTGAGGACAGCGATGCTGATGTCCTGCCCGCTGGCCTCGTAGATGAGTTGTGTGAGCTCCTCCGGGGGAAGGGGTCTAGGAAGGAGCATCAGGTCACAAACAAGGTGAGGTGCCGTGGCAGTGCCTCCTTGCCCTCCATGGAAGATCCCTATTTTCTGTGCTAGAAGCACTCATGTGACAGAGTGTCTTTACAAAGCCCCTCTTCCCGAACGGTGGAGAGCAGTGATGTTTTCCCCACGGCTCCCCCAACAAACCTGAGGTCCCTGGGGCCAAGGACTTACGCAGAGATCGTCTTCTCCCGGGGCTCGGGTGGCAGGCCCACCGTGAGCTGTTTCTGGTGTGACAGCAGGTCCGTGCAGGCCTACATATTTGGGAGGAGGGTGAGTGCAAGAGAGATTGGCAAAGATGACTGGGAGGGGCACTGCCAGTAAGATCATAAATTTATCTTTACAAACTTTATGACTCACATTTTTCTTTATTTGAAAAATTCATACTTAAGACTCTGGACTAAGTTCCCATGGTCTCGGCATCTCCAATGTGTGGCCCCAGGCCTGGCTCTGCAGGGGCCATTAGCAGGCATTTAATGCCCATCCACCGTAGCAAATACAATGGACTCCCTGATACTCAACAAGGCAGGAATGAGTCCTAAGATATCGATGGTGAGAGATAATGATCATATTATAGTCCTAAATTACTACTTTCTCCATTATTCATATATAATAAATACCATCACCTTACCATTGTAACACTGAACTCAAATGTCTTAGAAAGTGGTTCTGGATTTTGCAGGGCCTCAGAGTTATAAATATTAATGATCATCATACTATGGATGTGCAGAAAAAAGAGAACTCTGTTTAAGAGGATGCCAGGCCAGAGAGCATTTTCATTCGATTTCTTGGCAAGGCTTTTTCTGTAGCTAAGAAAGAACAAAACTAATCCATTTGAATTTCCCTGCCTCTGCTCACTTTCCCAGAGTAGCAGGTGGGCAGGAGGGAGGGCCTGCTCCATCTCTGGATTAAAGAATGGGTCTCCTTTACAAATAGTGCTTGCCTCGAGCCTTTGTACCTGGAAGATTGGAAGTGGAAGAGGAAGAGGGCAAGGGGCTAGAGAGGACAAAGGGCAACGGCACAGTCGCTCTGACCTCGGCCAGGACCTCCACTTTCTTCCTGAGCAGTCCCGAGATGTATCGAATTAAGCCCCATTCCTGGTTCAAGCCGGCCTTCCCGTAGAGCTCGCTGAGAAGGTTGTGAACGGTGACCCCATGCTGTCCAGAGAGATTTGTGTCCCAGCTGGGACCCCTGTCAAGAGGTAGAAAAATCCAGAAATATGGCCCGGAACATTTAAAGGCTGGGAGAAGAATGAATCGCTGCACATTCTGCCGAGTGCTCGGGCACTCCCAGCGCCTCTGTCTCACCAACAGGGTTATGTCCTACCGAAGTGTCCCTGTGTCTTTTGAAACAGAAGCCTAACATCAGGACATTGTGGGATCCTGGCCTCACCTGGCCTTCTGGTCCTGGGAGACCAGCATCAGTAGCCAGAGAAGGGGCTGGAAGTCTGATTCATGGTGAACCTGGGTAATGTGGGGGAACATAATCATGACCCGGGCTAGCCAGAAGGCCAAGAGGACTAGGAAAAAGGATGAATGACACTGAGAAAACTCAACTGAGTTTAACTGAAGACCATAAACTCACCGCTATGGTCTAAATGTTTTCCCCTAGTTCATATGCTGAAATCCTAACCTCCAAGGTGATGATATTAGGAGGTGGGGCCTTTGGGAGGTGATTAGGTCATGGGGTGGAGCTCCCCCCCACAATGAGAGTAGTGACCTTACAAAAGGGACCCCATGGAGTTTCCTTGCCTCCTCCACCATGTAAGGACACATGGAGAAGGCACCATCTATGAGAAAGTGGGTCCCACCCTCACCAGACACTGATTTTGCCTTGATCATGAACCTCCCAGCTTCCAGAACTGTGAGAAATGAATTTCTGTAGTGCATAACGCACCCAGTTTATAGTATTTTGTTATAGCTGCCCGAGTGGACGAAGACACTTACTTTATGACGTAAAGAATGTACAGAATGTCTGCTTGGTCCTGCAGGTTCGAACAATCTTTCAGCTGCTCAACCAGCTTCTCACAGTCCACTTCACCCTCGTCGTCTCTGGGCCATTGGAAGTCATCTTCGGGAGGCTGGCCACACAAAAGCCGAGAAGCATGGAGAGCGGCTGAGTGTGGGAACTTTCAGAAGATCAAGAAGTGAAACACCAACCTGGTCTTGGAACTTTGTTGCTGTGCTGTACTTTCATTTCTCAGTGACTCTTTTGTCCCTTTTTATTTATAGGCTTTGACTATTTTTGATCAGTGAATCACTGTGCTGGTCAACATTTGCAAGAAACCGGACTGAACGGGCTAAAGTATGTGCGAGTTTTATTTATGCAAGGTTCAAAAACAGGCAAAACTAACCCCTGGTGTTAGGAATCATGGCAGCAGTTATCTTTGGATTGGAGGGGGAGGAAAAGCCGGGGAGGGGGCACAGAGGGCGGCCATTTACTGGGTATATTGGCTCAGTGACAATTCATTGAGCTCTATGCTTTATGTACCTTTCTGTATATATGTTAGATTTTAATAAAATATTTTTTGAAAGCAAAGCGAACACAAAAAGTATGTTTCAAACAACCTAAAATTGAAGTTAGGTTAAAATAGTCTCCACCAGGCACTGAGTCTTTCTATTCATGTGGGATAAAATCAGGGAAGACTTCTGGATAAAATAACAGATTATGGAAAGCAATGAGGAACACTGTGAGATTCTATTCTCCTGAGGAATCCTTTAGGGGTTTTTAAAATTACATTAAGACATTAGGAACAAGGAGTCCTGAGCCCTGTTCTGCAAGTAGTCCCACCTTGGCTGTCTGGCAGACAGGACAGGGCTGGGTGGTGAGCTGGTTTATTTCCTCTGGTGCTACATAGATTCTGGTGAGTAGGCAGAAAGGCAGTAGCCTTCTCCTACAGGCAGAGTATAAAGATTGGCATCAAATTCATTGCACGCACTGATGCACATCAGATCCCAGACAACTAGGTGGGTCCACATCAAAATCCAAAGCTTCCGAACCTAAAGGTCCTGGATATCAAGGAATATTCTCTGTTTCTTTTGAGTTCCACCATTTAAAAGAGTTCTTGGGACCAACCCAGAATTGTAGAACATTATACTTAAAAAAAAAAAAAAAAAAAAAAAAAAAAAAAAAAAAAAATAAATAAAAATATT
>CAUYSK010089262.1:0-41550 GCA_963575035.1 Avahi laniger
CCTGTAGTCCCAGCTACTTGGGAGGCTGAGACAGTAGGATTGCTTGAGTCCAGGAGTTTGAGGTTGCTGTGAGCTAGGCTGACGCCACGGCACTCGCTCCAGGCAAGAGAGTGAGACTCTGTCGGGAAAAAAAAAAAAAAAGAAACAAATGGGCAAATAAACGCGACGAATAAACGTGTATGTAGGGGAAGAAACACACTCAGGGACATGAGGAACCTGAGCGAGGCGGGGCTCCCACGAGGCAGCAAGAGGGTGGGCTTGAGGGCTGAGGGGCGGCACCGCGTCCTGGCCCCCACCGCCCTGCCCCTCTCCGGGCAGAATCAATGGCTGGGAGCTGAATTAACAGAATGTGCCCTTCACTTATGAGGCTGAGCTACTGCAGGGGTCTGGTGGGCGTCCCACCACGGGGCATCCTGGGCCTCCCTGCCTGCCTGGGCCATGTGCCCGGGGCGGGTGCCCCAGCCCCTGTTGGCACTGATTGTGTACAGCTCTGCACCTGCTCTTCACACCTGGGCTCCGGTTCATTGCCCAGCCAGGCGGACTGTGCCCCCATTCTGCAGATGGGCCTGGACCGTAGAGGTGCCGTGGAGGTGCCCTGGAGGTGGCATGGCCTGCAGGGTTGGGGGAGGTCCCCTGGGCCACCGCGGGGTGGCCCCCTGAGAGGCTGGAGGTCCAGCCACCTCTGCTGCTCTGGCATCCTCAGGTCACTGGCCTGCTCTGCTTGGTGCCCGGGCCAGGTCCCCCTCCCAGTGTCCCCCACGGCCCCTCTCTTCCCCTCCCCCTCCTCACCCCTCTCCTGTCTGTAGCTGCAATTACAGCTAATCAGATACCTGAGCTGCTGGCGAAGCTATTAGCAGCTCTCCCTGCCCGGTGGGAAATCAGCCGGCTGGACAATTAGCTTTTTAGTTGCAACTGGATTCTGATGCAAGCAGTAAACAACTCGTACTACTCCCTGCCCCCACCGCCTTCCCCTCCCCCCTCCTTCCCTTTCCCTCTTCCTGCTCCTCTTTCTCTGGCCACCCCTAGATGCCCGGCAGGCTGGGGGAGCCGTCTAGCCTCCTCCCTGCCTGGCCCAGTCCAGCCACTGAACACTTGCCTAGAGTGGGCATATCCTGTGTTTGGGCTGTCGGAGCCCCCAGGAAGCTGCGGCCTGGACATGCTGTCCACTGTGGGTTCCGAACAACAGTGGGGGTATGCCGTAGGATCTGGGGTCCCCGCTGCCCTCAGGCTGGCCCGGGCTGGGGGCCCCAGCCTGCTGAATCTCACCCTGTGCATGTGTGCGTGTGTGCGTGTGTGCACCCGCGCCTGTTTGTAATTAAGCAGTTAATTGCGCCGGGTTCTTGATTAGCTTTGGGGGATGGTAATGTTCTAGTGAGATGAGGTGTTGTGTACAGTTCAGAATCATTTAGAGAAATTGGAGCTAATTTTGCTGTCTGCGCTTATTACTGCATTAATTTAATTTGGGTTGCTTTTAGCTCATTAACACATCTAATTAATTCGTTGACATCACTATTAAGATGTCTCTTTGAAATTGGCGTCTCCAGATAATCAGGATGGAGAGGCTGACACACCAGGCGCGGAGCTGCCTGGGAACACGGAGGAGGGGAGGGAGGACCAGGCGACTAATGAATTTCCCGTCAGCGTAGCACAGTTTGTCAGAGGAGGCGCGGCGGGTGGAGGGGAGCTGCGGAGACAAAGGAAGGGGGAGCCCGAGAGCTCCCAGCAGCGGCTGGCCGGGTCTTAAATATTGAATTGCTTATGAAAACAAACAGACCTCCCGCCCGGCGCCGCTCCCATCCGCTCCGCTGGCCTCCGGATGCTTCCGGGGAGGGCGCTGGACGGCCAGCCCGGCCAATGCCAGTGTCGGGCAGAGGCCTAAGGGGCAATGGGGGAGAGAGGGGTGCACCTGCCACAGAGGTGCCTTAGCTAGGGGGGAGTCGAAAGGTATGGGGAAACTGAGGCCCAGAGACAGGAGTGGTGCTGCCCTAGGTCGCAGGATGTCTGGGGACATTTGGGGAACAGCCACACGGGGGTGATAAAGGGATCAGAGGGCCACCCACAACCAGACCCCTTCAGGCTCCTGGAGGCTCAGGGCAGTGAGGCTGGGAGCCCGTGGGGGAGTTGGGGCTGCCATGGCGGGGGCGCTGGCAGTTTCTGAGCCTGGCATCTGCCAGGGTGGGGCCTCCTGGGGACCCTGGAAGACCCTCACATCTCTTCCTTCCAGTCCTGTCCCCACAGCCTCATTCCCTCTGGAAAGACTTCCCTTCCCTCATCTGGGGTAGGGTAAACCTATCTGTGCATCAAAGAGAGTTCACAGGCATGTCCCCTCCTCCAGGAAGCCCTCCTAGATTTCCCATTTAATTCTGTGGGTGGCAGGGGCCTCAGGCAGGGTGATGATTGGCTACGTTCTCCTTACATTTGAGAAGTGAGGGCTTCTCAGAGAAGTGGTTCAGTTCCACTGGGTAGAACACTTGTGCAATCAACAAACACTGATAAAGCCCTTACTGTGTGTGTGTGAGCCTGTGCCAAGTGCTGGGGCATGGAGATGAACAAGGTTCCCAGGGGCTCAAAGTTTCCTTGGAAGACCTCACAGTGCCCTGTCACATGTATTTTAGGGGCCTACGGTGACAAATAAGAGCCTACCCAAGGGACTTAGGTCAAGCTGTGTGGCCGCCTTACTGCTCTCCTTGGGAGTTGAGGCAGGGAGGCCTTCAGGGAGGAGGTGACTTCTGAGCTGGGCTTTGAAAGATGAATAGAAGTTTGTGTCGTCATGTTTGAAGGTGCCTCACAATTCCCAGCCCGTGGCAGGCCCAGTCAATGCCCATCTGCCCCTGGAAGCTGTTGGCGCTCGGTGGGCAGGTGTGTGCCCGCTGGTGGGTGGGAGTGAAAGGCCTGCAGGACACACGGCCGCACTCCAGGTCCGAGGTACTGAGACAGGGTCTGGCGGCCCCGCAGGGCTCCCCACTCGGCTGCCTCCAGTGCAGCCAGGACTAGGGTGCTGGGCCCAGGAGTCTGGTGGACTCGACTGGGCAGCTTTGTCCCCCAGCCCCCAAACTGACAGGTGGGAGCTAGGCCCGAGTGAGTTTCCGGGGGCTGCTTAACAAAGCACACAATTGCTGGGTAATAAACCACCCCAAAATTAGTGGCTTAAAACAACAGCAAACATTGACTTTGCCCTTGAATGTGCGATTTGGATGGGCTCTGCCGGTGGCTCCGCAGGTGGCCGGAAGGTCCACTTTCAAGCCAGCTCACCCCCATGACCTCTGGCAGCCACTCGGCCGGGCTGTGGCCTGGGGTCTTGGTTCCTCCATGTGGGTCTTTGCATCGCTGCTTGGGCTTCCTGGCAGCATGGCAGGGGCCCGAGGGCAAGTGTCCCAAGAGAGTGGGACAGAAGTGTCTGCATTTTTGTGACCTATCCCTGGAAGTCACTTCAGCCATTGGTCAAGACAGTCACCGAGGTCTGCCCGTGTTCCAGGGGAGGAACCTGGATACCACTTAGCAGGGAAGGTTCTGGAAGAGCGTGTGAGGTGGCAGGTGCGGCTGCAGCTGTCCTAGGAAAATGCAGTCTGCCGCCTTGGTCTCCTCTTCTCTGCTCTCGCCTGCTTACGGGCTGCATTGTGTTCTCCCAAGTTCGCACACTGAGTAACCCCCAGGACCCCAGAATGAAACTGTATTTAGAGACAGGGTTTTCAGAGAGATAAATAAATTAAAATGAAGTCATTAGGGCGGCCGTAGTCCCATGTGGTAAGGGTCCTTACAAGGAGAGGTGATCAGGACACAGACATGCACAGAGGGACGACCACGTGAGGAGACGCTGTGTGTCTGCAGGCCACAGAGAGGCCCGGGAGGAGCCAGCCCTGCTCTGGCCTCTGGGCTCTGGACAAGAGACTTCAGTTGCTGAAGCGTCTGGTCGGCGGCGTCTGCTCCTGTGACCTGAGCGGCTCACGCAGAGACCTCGCCCAGGCTGGACTCTGCCCCCTGTGCGATGACCCTGGGTGGCCACCCCCAGTAGCCTCTCCCAGGGCTCCGGATTCTCAGGGTGATGGCTCTCGTGGTCTGTCCACCCCCAGCCTGACTGGCAGTTCAACACATCGGAACCCCCAAACCTCCCACCCCCCAAAACCAGCTTTGCTCCAGCCACGCCATCTCAACTGGCAGTGAGTCCACCCTGCTGCCGCTCAGACCAGACCTGGCGTTGGTCTTTAACCCCCCTTTGCTACCCACTGGTGCATCTGGGAACCCCCAGGCTGTGCCATCAAATGTACCCGAGTCCCTGCACGTCATTCCTGCTCCGCAGTCTCCCACGGCTCCTACCTCACTTGGCACAAAGGCCCCACGTGGTCCAAACCCGCCACCTACACCCCTTCCACGGGCTGCTTTGGCCACACTGGTCACCCTGGGACTCTGCTCCTGGGGGGCTCTCTCTTCCTCACCTGCCCACCTCCTGCCCTTCCCAGCTGCCCCTGCGAGGAGCTGTTGGACTTCTGATGAGGTGGGGTCTCTGGTTTGTGCTGGGGCCTGGGGCCTCCTCTGGCCAGCCCCTGTGAGTGTGGTCTCAGCTGCTATAGGGCCAATGCGGGGTGCAGTGTGGCCCAACCTTACCTGGTCGTCAGCCTGGGCGCTGTTTACACCCGCAGGTGGAGATGTGCTTCCACAGGTGTAGGGTACCTCTGGCTGGACCCGTAGCAAACCATGACACTGACATCGTCTGTCAGTGGGGAGCGAGGTGGCTGCGGACAGAGTGGGGGAGGGATTTTTCTCTATAAACCCTTCTCTTACTAAAAAAAGGCAAGTAAACATTGTGGGAGTAGCGCATATCTTCCAGAAAGTGGCCGAAATGAGAATACCTGGCAGCTCCATGAATTTCAAAAAGTGAACACACGCAGGTGACCAGCCCCACCAAGAGAGAACCTTGCCAGGCCCTGCAGGCTCCCTTGGCCTCTCCCAGCCCACGAGCCCCACCTGAGAGCACCGCTTTCCTGGGACATTGATCCATGATCACATTTTGGGTCCCAGACTTCCTCCGTGGGGTCACAGTGTGTTCTCGTCTGAGCCAGGCTCTCTCACTAAGGATCCCGTCTCTGAGATTCACCCGCATGGGTGTGTATCCCAGGGTTGCTATTTTTCACTGCTGTATAGTATTCCACTTTGTGAACAGATGAGCTGTTTGTCAAATAAATAAGTGGACACATGGTAATGTGGCGGCCAGGCCAGGTCTGGCATGGGCCCAGGATGAGCTTCCGTGGGTCAGGCCAGTCCGGTAAGCCAGTGCTGGAGGAGTGTCTGGTGGGGCATGGGCCGCAGTGCAGTGCGAGGACTTGGGGCCGAGTCACCCCTGCCACCTGCAGATGCAGCGAGGGCTGAAGGGCACCCCCCGATGGGGCGGGGTCCCGGGCAGCCACCCTCCCGATCCCAGAGGCAGCCTGAGCGAGGGTGCTGGGCCGCAGCCCTCAGCCACGTGGCACCTGCAGGCCAGCGCTCATCTGCAGGGGTGACAAACCAGAGCTCGGGGCTCCTGTGCCCTCTCCCTGGGTTTGGGGGTGTCCCACAGCTCAGGGAGGACCACTCTTCTTCCATTAATCGGTTCTTGGAGTGCTTATTGGAAGCGGCCTCTTTAGCACTTCATTAAACACTTTAGTTTTAACAACCTCGGGGGAGCCCCGCCCGAAGTCGTGTGGGCCGGGAGCAAGCAGCTGCATCAATTAACCCGACTCTCTCCGGGGTGCAGTTAGATGCGAGAGCCCCTTGGAAAGTGCACGTTGCTGCAATTAGACTCCAAGCGCGGCAGGTTGATCACCCCGAGATCGGTGCCCCCATGGATCGGACTGGCTGGAGTTTGCTGCCAGCAAATCTTGTGCACTCATTAATAAATTAGGCCCCACTAGGAACTGTCCTCCTGAGGGGGTATGAACAAGGGTGGGGCTGGGGCTGGGCAATGCCCTCTGTACCTGCCTCTGGTGGTCCCGGATGTCCTGGTGCTCCAGAGTGTGGCGTGGCCTGGTGTGGCCTGGCGTGGCATCCCAGGTGCTCCTGGCCCCTCCCGGCCTCTTCCTGCACCTGCTGTTTCCTAGGTTCAAGCATCCATGTCCTTGCACTCCAAGTGCCTTCTCCATGCCCCCCATAACCAAGCACCCCACCTGGGGAGAAAAGAAGAGAGCTGGACAGGCCAGGCTGGAGGTGGCTCCACTCCTACTCATTGAGTGACCTTGGGCAAGCCCCCTGAGGCAGGCAGATGCCAGGGGTCCCCCTCAAGCTCCACTTCCTGGAGTTCACACCCAGGATGAGACCAGAGACTTGCTCTCAAGCAAGAGAATGTGGCGCAGTGGGAGGTGTCTCTCCCAGGACTGAGGTGTGTGTGTAGGACTCTGTCTGCCAGATGCACTCCACGAGACATCTCCCTTGCTGGCTGTTTAAGAAGTAGCCTCTGTGTCATGAGAGGCCACTTGACAGGGACCTGGGACAGCCTTCAGCAAAGAAGCCGGGTCCCCCACCCTGCGCTTGCCAGGAAACTTGGGCTGCCATATCTGGGGCAAACCTAGAAGTAGATTCTGCCCTAGTCGAGCCTGCGGATGAGAGCGCAGCCCAGCACCGCACCTGCAGCCCTGTAGTCCTCAGCGACAGCCTGGTGAGGCCCAGCCAGACTCCTGGCCCACAGGGGCTGAGAGTTAATAGCTGTGTGTGGCTTCGGGTGGCCAAGCTATGCAGCACACTCCTCGTCCCTCTGAGCCACTCACTTCTTTTCTCTCATCTGTGAAATAGGCTGCCTACAGGGAACACACAGTGCCTGTGCCTGCTGGTCCTCTGCTCTCAGACCCTGCTAAAGTCGCTTTCTGGAAGAAGTCTTCCTGGATTGCCCCGTCCTAGTGAGGGCGAGTGCCCAGGGTTCCCTGAGGGCAACACAGGCCTGACCCACCCGCATCTCTGGGCCAGCGCAGGACTTGGCACCCACCGGGGGCTACAACCCTTGGGTCTGCACAACGTTCCCTGGAGCCCTGAGTCTCAGCAAGCAAATGGCAGATTGGAGGGGAGAGCATTCTCCATGTGGAGCCGGGGCTGCTCCTGCATGTGCCGGCCTGCATCCCCGCCCCAGCCCTTGGGGCTCCCCTTTAGTCAGCACCCCCCACCTGCCGCAAGTCCACACCTGGAGCAGGTTTTGTGCCCAGGTGTTCCCAGGAGCCCAGGAGGAGGTAGAGACAGGCCACGTCCATCCTGGCTGCTGCTCTCTGCCCCCTGTGTCGGGACCCTCCCCTGCCCACCTTCTGTAGCCCCCTATGACCAGTTTCCCGCTGGACGGCTTTGCCCGTGCATGGGTGCCAACCCTTGGGTAAGGCCGTGGTGCTCGGGCTGGGAGCCACAGGAGGGGATTTTGGTGGAGAAGAACCAGCCCAGTCGTGGGGCATCTGCTCCCAGTGGGCAGGAGGGTGGCCGCCTCAGAGCCCACTCAGGTCTGCTCTGCCCCTCCAGGCCTGGTTTGTGGTGGGGCAGCCTGGCTCTGTCCCCACGGTCCCCACTTTGGAGGGCACAATTGTTCTTCCCAGGACACTGGCACCACGGGCTGTGCAGGGGCCTGGTTACAATGGTTGTGGCCAGGACAGGGCAAACCGCCCACTACTCTTACTACACCGGGCAACAAATACAGATGCCGCTGTTCCTGAGGTTGCCCCACAGGCTCACTCACTGCGGTTCTGTAGACAGGGTGAGCGGAGGCTGGGAAGTTGTCCCCAGGTTGCCACCTGGGAGCAGGACAAGGCGCAGGCCCTCATGGGGGTTGGACACCAGACCAGCTTTCGGGACCTGGGCCTGTGAAGCCCAAGGGAGAGATGGCTCCAGGGACTCTGCCTCCGACCTTTGCGCCTGCGCAGCCCCTGCCACCTGCTGACGCAGGGCAGGCCGTGGGGCCTTCAGGACCTTTCAGCGATAATCAATGTTTATGTTGTTTTCTGCCAGTATGTTTGGGTACTGCTTGTTAGGCAGCATTAGCTAACTAGCACACCAACGTTTACTGAGCACCTAGTTCACGGTCAATTCATCCTCCAGCAATATGGCCAAGTATTGGAATTATTTTTTAATAGTTGAGGGAAACCGAAGTTCAGAGAAGGTAAGTGGCTTTACTGAAGACACACAGCGGGGCCAAGACTTGAAGTCTGATCTGCCGGACCCCAAAGCCTGGGTCTGTCTTCCTGCCCCTCCCCAACTCCCTCCATGCTGTGGGCCCCAGGGGATCGGGGCCTCTAACTGGGGCCCCATTCCCCCCTAATGGGCTCAAGCGGAGGGAAATTTCAATCCAATAAGACAAAGCTGCAATAACTGTTATAATTAATTTATACAAAAGACATTATAAAATTACACTGTGCATTCCAATCCCATCCACGAAGCACACCCGCTTCCCAGTTAAGCTATGGGGCCTCATGAAGACAGACGGGAAAGAGGTATTTCAATATTTCTTATAATTTTATATTCTCTCTAATATCTCTCATGCTAATTTCATTATGCAACACAGTCGGCACGGTGATGTAATTATTGAAAAGTAATTTTGCAATAAATGGATTTAAATGTGTTAGAGTCCATTGTAAATTCAATCTCGCAGTGAGGGTGGTGGGTGCAGACAGCAGGCGGCGAGGGGGCCGGGCCCAGGCTGGAATCCGAGAAGTCCTGTGTGGCCCTGGCCAGGAGTCTCCTTACACCTGCTAACGACATCCATCTGGAGGTGCTGAGACGCCATCGTCCCCAGCCCGTCTCTTCCCCACCCACGGTTTGGCCCACCTGGGCCTGCATAGCCTCCCCTGCGACAGCCGAGACCCTCCCTGTGGGCCCCCCGTGCCCCTTCCCAAACCTAGGCCATGTCCCCCGCCCCTTGCCTAGGACCCCAGAGTAAGACCTAGACCCCGTCTTGTCTCCTCCGGGTCACCCTCTTTCTGGTCCACTCACCAGCATGCTGCGATATCCCCCCATCACGCCTGGGGCCTTTGCCCAGGCTGTCCCCTCAGCTAGGACCACTCTCCCGATGCCCAACAGGGGTGCGGGGCGAGGGCCAGGGAAGTGCTGGCGGAATGGCGGTGTGCAGAGCCGGGGGTCTGTGCTCAAGTCCAGCTGCCCTTGCTGGGTCTGGTGCCCTTGCCTAGAAAGTGGGGTCCCCCGTGTGAAGTGTGAAGGATGGTGTGTATACAGTAGGTGCTCAGTAAAGGCCCCCCTTACCCCATGATAGCCAGGGAGGACAGCGGTCCCATCTCCTCAGCCCACGCACACATGGCCGCATTCCGCACCGTGTGGGGAGATTCTGCCTGGCGGTCCTGCTGCCTCTCGCCTGCCTCTGGAGAGACTCGTAACCGCTGTGGCCAGCAGAGAGGCCACTGCTGGGGACAGCTAATGGCAGCCTCAGCGTCCCACGTCCACCACACACACATCAGTGGGGCTGGCGGGGCAGGCACCCCAGCACAGGTGAGAACTCACTCACTCATTCACCCACAGCACGTGCGGCAGGCCTCCCCGCCACCATGGGGCAGAGGCGAGGGGAGGGCCCCAGTGTCCCCTCACTCCGGAACTCTCCTCACCATCTCCCAGGCTGGCACCAGCGCCCTCCCCATCTCGGCCAAACCAAACCGAATCTGTAATTTGTTCTTGGGCGATGTGTAAATTGGCATCTCATTGATTATTAATGAAGTGCTAATTGCTCTTTGAAACCAATTTTGATGCAAATGCAGCTGGAGCTGTTTGTGCAATTTCTCCAGTGGCTTCCACAGCTGCTGAGACCCGGGGCAGCGGCCAGGGAGCGGCCGCAGGGCCCTTTGCAGTCTGCAAGGCCCCTCCCCACCCCGAGCCTGAAGGAGGCTGGGCAGGCGGCGTGGGCACCGGCTCTCGGAGGGACCACAGGCAGAGCAGGAGAGCCACACCGGACCCCATTGGTCCTTGGAGAGGGAAGGCAAGGCCCCCAGGGCCAACTGAGGCAGCCCTGGACACCAGGCCCAGCGGGGGTCTGGCCTGGTCCTCTGACCAGGCCATTCTTGTCCCATTGCTTGGGTGCCTCAGGCCCGTCTGGGCTGGAACATCCTGAGGCCTGTGCGGGGTGCCACCAGCACATCCCCACTGGACTACAGCCCGGGCATCTGGCTGCTGGAAGGACGGAGGGTCCACACTGGCCCCAGGTGCCACGGGCGGGAGGGCTGGCTGGGCCCCAATGTGGTGGGACCCCCGGGGCTGAGGCCAGACTGGAGCTGGCAGTTGCCTGGCGGCACCAGGTGGTTGCCTGGCAACTGGGCTGGGGGGCCATCCCCATCAGAGAGGGAGCTTCTGGGGACCAGCTCCCTGGGCTTCGGGGAAGGAAGTGTTGTCTGGCTGTGACTCTGGGGGCTGGGAGAAAAGCTCCACGGAGCAGCCAACAGCCTGGTCATACCCGAGTGGCCGCAGGATCCCCAGGAAGTCCCCTGCATTCCTAAGTCCAGCATTGGAGCCACATGTCTGCCTGGAGACTTGGCTCCTAGGCCCCAGAGGGGGCTGTCATGGCGCCCCTGGCCCGCTAGCTCCCTGGGAGGTGGTATGAGGGCTGAGGTGGGGCACAGGTGGAGGCTGGGGTGAGGACCGACCCTGGAGTTTCTAGCCCAGAGTGGGTGGGGGTCACTGAGACCCCCACTTCCTCTGACTCCCAGATCCTAGGCACTGGGGGGCTCTGAGTGGCAACCTGCCACATTCTGGAGGCTGCAGGGCATGCTGGGAAAATCCCTGGGTTCACATCCCCGAGGTAGGAGCGGGAGGTCTATGCAGGCCCTGGGGCATAGACCCCTCCCTCGTCAGGGGTGGAGAGCCCATCGCCCTGCCCTATAGCCTGACAAACGGGCCACACAGCTGAATGGCAATGAAATGTCTGCTGGGGTGTGAGAGGTGGAGGCCCTCAAACTCCAACCACATGGCCCAGCCATGGTGCTGAGTCTGGGGGTGGGCTGCGGTGTGGGGAGAGGAGCAGGAGGCTCCCACATCCTGCCCCGGCTCCTGGCAGGGGGATGCAGGTTGGCAGGGGTGGGTGGGTGCAGCCCTGTCACTGCGCTAGCTTCCTGGCTCAGCCTGCCCCCCTCTGCCTGTGACGG
Organism: Avahi laniger; assembly: GCA_963575035.1. Classification (NCBI taxonomy): domain Eukaryota; kingdom Metazoa; phylum Chordata; class Mammalia; order Primates; family Indriidae; genus Avahi; species Avahi laniger. The sequence goes on from CAUYSK010089262.1 coordinate 11,079, forward strand.
GTGGGTGGGCCCGGTATCTCCTCCCTGTCTGAGGGGGGTCATTGGCGCATTGCTCATTTCTCACAGGCAAGCTGGGTGGGAGTGGAATAGGCAGCTGGGCCTGGGGTGGGTTGGGGCCAGGTAGGGGTCTCGCCTCCCCCAGGAGACCGCACCCCACCATGACCCCCACCCCCAGCCTCTCATCTGCAGGGCCCTTCCTGGGGTGTCACTGCCAGCTTGCCGGTGCCCTGGGGCCTGCCACAGCCAGACCCACCGTCCAAGGGCGTCCATGTACAAGCTCACGAGCTGGGGACGAGACCCAGGGAGCTAGGGGCCCAGAGGTGGGTCTGGTGGGAGTCACTGTCTTCCTCCGGGGCTGGGCATGTCGTATTTCCCACCGGATCTTCAGTTTCTCCGCCTGCAAAAGGAAAATGGTGGCTCCCCAGTTGCTGGGCTGCAATGGGAAGCGATGAGATGATGCTCAAGGCGGGGAAGCGGAAGGAGGCGGTCAGTGCACTTAGCGGGCCCCACCCTGAGCTCCTGGGGATTCAGAAAAGAGAGGGGGAAAGATACAGAGAGACAGAGACAGAGAGAGATGGGGAGAGACAGGAAGAGACGGAGAGAGACAGAAAGAGAGCCAGAGACCGGGAGACAGGGAAGGAGTGGCAGAGCCTGAAGAGAGGCCAGTGTGGCTGGAACAGGCCGGCCACTGCCCGTGTCCCACTGGGCGGTGCCACCATCTAGGGTGCACCTGCCACACAACCAGCCCCGACCTGCTGCCTCCCTGGCCTCTGCAGAAGGCCCCACTGGCTCCCAGCCCTGCACCTGCTCCGGGCTCAGCAGGGGTCCCTCAGAGGGGCAGGACGGTGGTAAGTTGGTGAAGCCCGTGCCCCGTCACAGAGGCAGCACTGCTTTGTCCAATATTTAAAGTGCCCACAATCAATACAAAAAGTCTGTGACAAGCAAAATATCAAAATGCTCGACAAAGACAGGGCCAGGGCTGCACTGGGTGAGCCTCCAGCCCTGCGGAGCCAAGGGTCCGGCATTGGAGGCAGCGAGAGCCCCCAGCCCCACCCAGCAGGTCCCAGGCTCCCGCAGAGGCCTGGAGGTGGGCAGCAGGTGACACCAGCCGAGAAAGGGATGGCACAAGAGGGTATTTGGGGGGACCGTGCATCTGGGGCAGACAGTGGGGCAGAGGCCATCCCCATTGGGGCAGGAGGAGAGGACAGCAACAGAGAAGCACTGAGCAGAGCTGAGCACCCGTCTGTGCGGGGCTTCCCAACAGGGGACCCCACTGCCCTCCAGGTCAATCCCACCGGAGAGGTAGTTGTCTGGGCTTCCAGGGGCAGGGGCTGAGGCTGCCCCGAAGATGCCTTTCTGAAGGTTTGAGCCAAGCCCTATTGTCACACTTGAGAAGAGTGTGGAGGAAAACACACCTGCCTGGGTCACCGTCTGAGAGCTGGCGGGTCCTGGAGCGTGGTGCGTGAATCCCTCAGGGTTGGGCCCACAGCGTCCGCCCGTGGGCTGTGCTTCCTCACTGTTGCGTGGGACTCACCACGTCACTCGCCTGCTCCCCAGTGGGTGGGTGTTTGGGTCGTCCCTGTGGGCGGTGCAGCTAAGAACACTCCGGTCGCATCTTCGGTGCACACATACCGAGAACATGAGTGGTGCCGTGATGCGATTCCTGCCCCGAGGGCTGTGTTCAGGCTCCTCTGCCCCAGCGGCCATAGGTGGGGGTGTCTCCTGTCCTCCTGGGGGCTGACTCACTGGATGGTCCTGCTGGCCCGTCCCTGCTGTCCGGGGGACCCAGCCTTCCCTGTTTAAAGCTGTGCCGTGGATCCCGCCTGTGTCACCACTGTAGCGGCAGCTCTCTTGGTGCTGGTGTCTCACCTGATGTCTCTGCCCTCGCTCTTTCCTTTAACCTTCCTGTTTATTACTTTCGTAATCAGAAAAATGTTTTCATAGCGGCTGCGGGGGGTGGGGTGCAGGGGAAGAAAGTGGAGGACATAAGGCCTCACCCTGGCGGGAAGTGGCCTGGGAGGGCTCTGTGTTTCCACTGCACATGGGACACGCCACACGCCTCCCAGCCCCACAGCCCCCACTGAGTCCTCAGGACGTGTCCCTGCAGGTCACTGGGGCGATGGAGGGGTGGAGCGGTTTTGGGGTTTCCCCCGGGAGGTGAGCACCTGGGGCCCCACTCAGTGGCTGTTGGCACAGGACTGATTAGCAGCTGGACATGGAGATCAGAGCTGGGAGCTGCCCAGGAACCAGGGGCCAGGAGGCAGAAGCGAGCTCTGGTCTGCGCCCTGCGACGTGTCTTTGGGGCCCGTGTTCCTTTTCAGCCCCTGCAGGACTGTGTGTCCCCTGGGCCCTCCCCTGACCATCCCCCCTCCCCTTGCTCAGGGTCTCTCTCTCCTGCTCGCCTCCTACATCCCATTATCAACCTCATTTCTGCACCTCATGGTTTCGGAGAGGTGGGAAGGGGCGTCCCAAGTTTGGACCCTAGGGGGCCGGGAGGGGGTGGCTAGTGGGGGGTGAATGTGTATTAAATACAAAGGATACCAAAAACGGAATAAATATTTAATTTTATTTTATTAAATACCAACCTGGTGACGGCTGACACTTTATTAAAGTGTCAAAGTGAGTGTTCGTACACTCTAATTACTGAGAGTCTAACAAGGCGGGGAGGCTGGCATGGTGGCTCTGGGTGCGCGGGAGGTGCGCGTGCCCCCGTCAAGTAACACCTATTAAACCGTTATTTGCACCTAGAGGCATCTCATTAATACCTCGACTAGTGCCGCCGCGCACCTCCGCGGGCTGACCCCGGGCTGGGAGAGAAGAGGCGGCCCCCGATTTCACCCCTGGCGCAGCCTCCTCCAACCAGCAAAGCCTATAAAATTAATAACGACTCTCCCACCTAATTGAATTCCTGACAAATGGAGCCTCCTGCTGCCGCAGGCTCGGTGCATCCCGGGATCTGGGGGCAGAGCCTCGGACCTTGTGCCGGGGCTGGGCACAGACCCGGAGAGCTGCCCCAGGCAGGCAGGGGCCTCTGGTGCACCTCTGGCTCCATCCCCAGACCCCTCTAGAGAGTGACCTGCCCCTCCACGCCCCTCAAGCCTCCCTGTTTTGGGAAGAGGTTGGGACTGTCTGGCCTCGTCGGGGCTGTGTGAGCTACAGCTAGTCTCAGGGCTTCTCTGTGCCTCTTCTGCGAGTGGGACCGTGACTCCGTGTGGGCAGCTGAATGACGGCCCTCCAGAGACATCCGCGCCCAAACTCCTAGAACCTGTGGACATGTCACCTTACTTGGCCAAAGGGGCTTTGCGGATGTGACTAAGGATGGTGAGACGGGAGGTGACCGGATGGTGCAGGCAGGCCCCGTGTCATCACGGAGCCCAGGGCATGGACATCTCTGACCCACCAATGCACATACCCAATGCGTCCTCCAGAAAGGCCATGCCAGCTTATGTCCCATCAGCTGTGCAGACAGCGTGACCATTTCCCCAATACGGGATTTATCATTTTCAAACGTTGTCAGATTGACAGGCAACATTGGTGTGTTACTGTTGCTTTCACGTGCATTTCTTTGATAACTCCAAAAATCAAGGTTCTACAGAACGAACAGGTGCAGGTTGGGGTCCCTGGAGAAACCCCGGTGATGGAGGGTCCTGCAAACTTCAGGCTGAGGGTTCCAGGGGCAGCAGGTAAGCAGAGCCTGGCTGTCCACTGTGCCTGGCAGAGCAGGTTGGAGACACCAGCTTCCCCTTAGGGGCTGAACACCCTGTAGACCTGAGGCTGAGCTGGCCTCGGCCTGGGGGCTGCCTCTGAGTGGACCTTTGGATGAATTTGGACATTCAGTCCATCTCTAATTTATCCACTTTCTGTCTTCCATCTTGTTTTTCCTTTCATTCATTTAACGAGCATTTCCTGAGTTCCTACCATACGCCAGGCCCTGTGCCAGGCATAGTTCCTGCCCTCCTGGGTGGAGTTCCTGGTCCACGCAGGGAGCAGATGACAGCTAAGGAAAAAAATCAGTGAACATCCAGTTGGAAACTCTCATCTGTGCCAGGAAGGACACCCCAGGACACCTTCTCTCCTGTCTCGAATGAGGAAACCAGTTTGGAGGCTCCCACTAAGAAAGGGTGTCCTTCTCATCAGGTTTTTGTCCTGAAGATGAAAAAAAATCATCACCTTATTACAAACTTAAAACCACCACTGCAGAGTTCCTTAAAAATAACAAGCACCAGTTGGAAAACCAGAGGTGATCATGCAACAAAAAGCAACAAATGTCCAGGGATAGAATTCTCATGTTTCTGCATGACAGAGTCAGTAGGACCAGTGGCCCTGGGCCACCACCCTGTCCAGAGAGTGTCAAATGGAGAAATTCCGAGGTTGGGGAAAAGCGTGCCTGCATACTGCACAGCTTTTTAAAAATTCTAGATTCTGACTGGGCGCAAATGGTTCACACCTGTAATCCCAGCACTTTGGGAGGCTGAGGCGGGAGGATCACTTGAGACCAGGAGTTTGAGACCAGCCTGAGCAACAGCAAGACTCCATCTCTACCAAAACAATTTTTAAAAAATTAGCCGGGTGTGATAGTGCGCACCTGTAGTCCCAGCCACTCTGGAGGCTGAGGCAGGAGGATTGCTTGAGCCCAGGAGGTGGAGGCTGCAGTGGCTGTGATGACGCCACTGCACTCCAGCCCGGGTAATGTGGAGCACAATCTCGTCTCAAAAAATAACAACAAAGAAGAGAAAAGAAAATCCTGGATCCTGATTGTGTCCTGTTGCAAACTATCCCATGGAGGTGACCTTGGGCATCTTCAGTTGATCTCTCAGAGCAAAACTAGACCTTTTTTCTTTGCCTTCTGGGTGCCCAGGTAGACTACGCTGGCCAGCCTCCTGTGCAGTTAGATGCAGAAACACGTCTGGTTGTGGCCAGTGAGATGTGGGCAGAAGTGATGTAAGCCCCTCCGGCCTGGCTCTGGGGATCTCCAAGGGAGCTTCCCCTCCCTGCCCTGGCCCAGTGGGTCCCCAGGCCTTGAGGAAGAGCAGATCCCTAGGACTGGAGGAGCTCAGGGCCCGCGACCCCACGAGTGCACCAACTGGCATACACCTACCTGGACTTGCCGTGAGCGCCTAATAAACTTCTGCTTTGTTAAGTCATTGACATTTAATGGGGGCTTGTTTGTCATAGCAGTAGTGTTATTTATCCTAATATACGGGACAGTGACAGAATCTATTCTGTAGGATTGCTGTAAACATTCCATGAGCCGATCCATGAACAGCCCTTCACTTAGCACACGCTGAGCACTGGACAAGTGTTAGTGGTTGTTATAATATTGTAAGGCCCTTTCCTTCCCTTGGTCCACCCGACACCCAAGTACCCTGCTCAGGAACGCTTATTAAAGACAGTCAACTTTTCTTAGGGACAGTAAACCCTTCGAACCCAGGGTTCTTTTGGTTGCTAGTAACAGAAAACTCAATTCAAAGTGGCTTAAGCAAAAGAAGGAATCTGTCATCTCACTTATGTGAAAATTCAAGGGCACCAGCTTCGTGAGCAGCTGCACAGGAGTCCTTGTGATGTCACCACAACCTGGTCTCCTTCAGGTCTGTTTTCTGTGTGGGCATCTGTTTCCGAGCCCCTGATGATGGCAACATGGCTTCCACGGCTCCAGGCAGCATCGAGACCAGAAGAAAGGGGCCTGCCTTGCTGTCACCAATGACCCTTCCTAGCCTAAACTGGGTCACGTGATCACCCCCAAATCCATCATGTGGCCAAGGCAGAGCTCACTGCCACCTGCCTGGTGCCCTCTGAGCATCAGTTTCCTCGTCTGGAAATGGGATGATATTTAATAGCAATGCCCTGCTCCACTGTAGTGAGGATCCTGAGGTCTGGCATGCAGGAGGGACTGAATCGACATAGTAGGTGCTCCATAAATGTTCTCAAATCAACGTCTGTGGTGTGCATGGTTCTAGAGGGCAATGTTGGAAACCATGGGGCGGGGGTAAGGGGTATGAGGGGTGGTGACAGGGAGACAGAATCTGCTCAAAATAAGAATACACTTTCTAACCCACTGAGATCCCCAGAGACAAAGTGGCTGCCTCGAGGGGTAGTGAGCTCGCCGTCAGCAGAAGCATTCAACCAGAGGCCAATGTCACCTCCAGAATCCTTTCTACGGTTCTGTGCCTCTTTGCCTCTACAGCTCTGCAGGCTGAATGCTGGGAGCTCTGGCCCGGACTGGGGAGCCTTGTCCCTCCCCAGTGCCTCAGTCCTGCATGAGACAGAAGAGTCCACATCCACACTCAGACGTCCTTATCAGGGCTGAACAGGAAGGCTGAGCCCAGCGGACCTGCCTGGGCCTCAGGGTGGTCACTGCCAGCAGACGTAGACTGAGCCACCGCAGGTTTAGACAAAAGCTGTTTGGAAATCCTTTGTGCAAACACCCCAGGGGAACTCTGAACATTTTCCCCCAAACCCCTCTCTCTGCCTCTGCCTCTCAAATTCCTCTTGGAATCTGCCCCCGCGTCTCTCTTCCTCTCCCTGTCTCTGTCTATTTACTCTCCACCTGCGTCTGTCCTGGGAGGAGGCGTTGGGGCAGCTCACGCCATCCAAGCCCCCGCTCTGCAGGGAGGGCCCGGCTGCGAGGGGCCGGGATCTTCCCACTCTACCCGGGAGCCACAGGGCCCCGCCTGCCGTCGCTCACCCCCGCCCCTGCCATCTCCCCGACTCATAGCAGGGCCCCTTTCCGGTGCTCTGCACGGGGCTGTCTGGGGTCAACGCTGGCTCAGCGCTCGCCAGGCAAGGCGAGTATCTAACGCTCTGGGCCTTAGTTTCCCCGTCTGTACAATGGTATTAAAGGCACACAAGTGTTTAGGACAGCAGGCACCTGGGGCGAAGGGACCCTCAACGTAGCAGCGCACCAGTGCTCAGCTCGGTGGGTCCGAGTTGGGCGTGGTCCACGGCGGGCGTGGCCTGCGGTGCGCCTGGCCCGTGGTGGGCGGGTCCGTGGTGGGCGTGGTCCTGGGAGGGCGGGCCCGGCGTGGGCGTGGTTCGGGGGCGTGGTCCCGGGTGGGCGGGATTCTCGCTCCCGCCCGCCGCCCGCAGGGGGCGCAGCCGACTGCTCCGCTCGCGGTGACCACGGTGTCCCCCTCCTGCCCTCCGCCCCACTGCACCCACCTGGGGCCGGTAACCCACGCAGCGCAGGAGCTGGCCCTGCCCCAGCCTCCTCGCTCCGGGCCGGGACCCCACCCCATTTCCTCGCCTCGGGTTTACTCCACCCGCCTTCCCACCAGCACTGGGGCGGAGCGGCCCGGCAGGTGCAGCGGCCCGCAGGGAGCCAGGCTTGGGCTGTGTGCCCATAGGAGCTTCGTTGCCCCGTCTGCGGGTCCCACAGGCGGGGGCTCAGCACGTGCCCGCACTGAGGCCGCTTGAGAATGAGGGGAATGAGTCTTGGGTTCTGCTGTCCTGGGTTCTGGGAGAACCAGCGGAAGGTCAGCTGGCGTGCAACTGAGCCTCGCCACAAAGATGCTGTGTGTCCTTGGGTGAGTCGCACCCCGTCTCTGGGCCCCAGAAAAGGAGCAGGCAAGGAGAGATGTGGCTGGGGCCCCTGGGACTGAGATTTCTGCTTTACTGCTTGGGAAAACTGCCTTCTTCCCTTGGGAGCAAGACTGTGGCCCAGGGGAGGGAGAAATGAAAACAAACATGCTTTGCTCCAGGCACAGAAAGGGACACATCCTCCCAACACTCTCCACCCCCACCCCCACCCCAGAGTTCCTGCAGAGCAGGCGTGGTCACAGGGCAACTCTCCACGGTCCACCCCCTCTATGTTGTGGGCCCCCATTGAGGCCAGGAGAGCTGTGTGGTGACAAGTCAGGACAGCCCTCTTCCAAGGGCACAAACGTGTGCCCACTGGACAGATGGGGAAACTGAGGGTGGGGAGGGAGAAGAGCATGCTCACTGCCCCACAGGCAAGGCAGCAACGGTGGCCTTTGAGACCACCTCCCACAGGCTGCCACAACAGAGGGGCAAGAAGGGCCCCTCCTGCTCAAGTGACCTCTGTGTTAGAGCAACCCCCTCATGCCCCACCATGATTTATGAGGATTTCAACAGTGTTTGTGTCTTCTTGGAAAGCAATTTGGGGATGGGCACTTTGATTGTGGATCCAGTGTCTGGGAACCCCTCCTCTGAGAATGATCCAAAAACCATACAGCACGCCTGCTCAAAGATGTTCAGCACAGTGTTTATAGCCGCGAGAAATTGCACCTAACAGCGGTGTCCAAGGAGGCCTCTGGGACAGATATTTCTCGAGCTGGTAGCAGCACCGGGGAACTGCTAATGCTGGGACTTGGGGAGGAGAAGGTGGGAAATCAAATCTGCATGGCGAGCCCAGCCCCGTGGAAAACCCACACGCAGACACACCAGGCGCCGGTGGGCGAGGGCAGAGTGGGGCAGAGGACAGAAGTGCGGAACCCACCAGCCAGCAGGAGGCCTCCCCATCCTCTCTGCTCTGTGAACGCGGACTCTTGATCACAGGAGAAACCATCATTTAAACAGCAAATTATTTGAAGCCCCATTTGTATACTGAAGTATTTATGAGTGAAATGATATGGTGTCTGGGATTTGTTTTAAAACTCACTCCAGATGTATTTGTGCATTACTTGTGCAATTAACAAGGAAGTTTAATAAAACCCACCGTGTGTGTTTGGGAAGGTCGCACCAGGCCTTGGCTGGGGTGGGGTGGCATCTGCAGTGGGTGTGACTTGGTCCCCGGCTGGCGTCCTGAGTTTGAATCTCAGGCCTGCATCGATCAGGCTTCGATCCCACAGGGTGGGATCTGGGACAAGAGGACAAAGGGGGTCCTGTGGCAAAGGCTTCCTGGGGAGAAGGGGTAGAATGAGGGGCTCGGGGGCTGGGGGCTGGGCTTGTAGGGGTGGCATCAGGGTGTCAGGACTGAGCGGGGCTCTGGGCTCCGGAGAGAGTCTGAATTGAAGAAAGGATTTGGGTGAGCTTCAGCCCCAGCCCAGAGCAGCCCCGCTGGGCAGGTAGGGAGGGCAGGGCAGGCGCCCTGGGACCGCTGGGCTTCTGTGGGACTATCTGAGCTTGTTTATCCTTCTTGGGTCCCTGGGGAGGCCCTTCATGGAGCTCGAAGCCCGCTGATGGCAGCACTGGGTTTAGAGACCGCTGGGCTTCCTGGCTGTGGAGCTGCTCTTGCTCACGGCGGGGGTGCTGGGCCCACATCTTCTTCTGACCCCACAGCCCTCCCCTAAGGCAGATCAGGGCACAGGAATTCTAGAGCCGATGGCTTGGGCACAGACCCAACCCCGCAACTAACTGTGTCTGTGGGCAATCATTTCAGCTCCCCGTGCCTCAGTTTCCTCATCTGTAAATGGGTTGATGGGGAGGACTGATTAATACTTCGATCCCCATCCCCTGGGTTATGGACAAGCCCCAGTCCCTGGCCCGTTAGGGACTAGGCTGCAGAGCTCCACCGCCCCCACCCCTGTCCATGGAAAAATTGTCTTCCATGAAACTTAGGAACTGGGGGCCGCACAGAACAGAAGCCCCCCTCCCAGCCTGGCCGTGAGGCCCTGCTGTCCTCAGTCGGACACTCCCAGCCTCAGCCCTCGCATCTTCCAAGCTCTTCCTACCGAGTGACCTCGGTCCCCACCCATCCAGAGGTGCGGCTGACATTCGTTCACCTGGGATCTGGGCAGGCTGTGACTACAACAGAAATTACATTGAGTGACTGCCAAGGCCGGGCCATGAAAAATTTCTGCCTGGTCCTCTTGGGATGTTTGTGCACAGAGCCCTGCCACCATGTTGTGAGGAAGCCACGTGCAGGTGCCGTAGGTAGGTGTGCAGGCCAAAAGGACAGGTGAGGTCCCAGATCGACCCCCAGAGTGTGGGGGGAGACGCCTCCAGGTGGGTCAGCCTCCAGCTGTCAGGTCACCCCCAGCTGTCCAGGCTTCTAGCTGAGGCCCTGACATTGCGGAGCAGAGACCAGCCTCCCCCCGCCCCGCGCACCCTGCGTGCCTTGTCTGAATTCTCATCCCACAGATCCCGTGAGCGCAAGAACACAGCTGCTGCTTTAAGTCTGGGTGGTTTGATTGGCAGCAATAGGTAACTGGCACACACCTTCCCACTGAACTCTTTTCTCAGCACTTTTACTGAGGGGGACCTGCTTTATTCGTGGTTTATGTATTCCTTGTGGGTCTGCCCCACAGAAAGCACACTCTGGGGACAAGTGTTTACCCTGCTCTCCCGGTACCTGGGACAGGGCCTGGCACACAGTAGGAGCTCTGCAAGTTCCTTTGACGTTAACATAACCCCGGCCTGATGGCAGGGTGTGTGGCTCCTTCGTCTCACATGCTGCTGGGCATTTCAGCGTCTTTGGTTTGAAGTCACAAAACCCAGCTTTGGCTAATAGCAGCCAGAAATATTCTGGAAGGGTATGTGGGGCTGAAGACCCTGGTATGTGTTGGCAGGACAGCACCCCCACCCCCGAGCCCGCAGCAGGAAGCCCAGCAGGGTTTGCCGCAGGGACCAGGAGGGCCAGGCTGTGTTGCCTTGATGCCAGGGTGCGGGAGCTCCTGTCTTCCTCTGTCCCTTTGCTGTCAGCTCGAGGTAAAGGCTGGTGAATCGGTGTTCAGTTGACCCAGCTCGGGCCAGATGCCTGCCCCTCAGTTGACAGAGGTCCAGCCCCAGTTGCCACTGGTACCCACAGGGGACTATGTCAGTCCTCGCAGGGAAGACAGGGGGCCCCAGGGAAGGGCCGGGGGCCAGGCAGGCTGGTGGGTGCTTGCTTGTCCGGTTCATTCTGCAGCTGAGCAGAGCTGAGAGTGGCCCAGCCTCCTGGGAGCCTTGGGTGGGAGGCAGGGAATCGAGGGAGTCAGGGCAGCTCCCAGCAGAGACGCTGGGGAAGGGCCTTGAAGGACGCTGTCGGGAGTGGTGGTGGTCCCACGGAGCTCCTGGCCCTCCTCCCAGGGGTTCTGGGCCTTGGCACTTGCTCCTGTATTCCTGCCCGGCCCTGTGCAGCCCAGCCTGGGAAGAGACAACTGCTGCCCTCCCGGCCACCATCCCCGTGCCTGATCCCGGAATCCTCTCTTAATTATTTTGTTCTGGTGAAGGCGGTTGCCTTCCGCCTGCCACAGCCGCCCTGATTGGTTGCACTACTGGGGCCCCTGCCCCTGCCCAGGAAGGCAACAAGTGAGGCCCCAGTCCTGCCCGGAGGTGACTGGTGACTTGGGCCACACGGTGGGCAGCACTCGCTTGTCCAGGACCCCCAGCTGGCCCGGTGTCCTGAGCGTGGTCAGAGCTGGTGGGGGACCAGACAGCCAGTGGTCTTTAAGTTTGGGGTCGATTGATAGGCAGCAAGAGATAACTGCCTATCGAAGGCAGTTGAGGCAGGGGTGGCTGGGTGGCCAGGCCATTTACAGACACAGAAACAGGCCCAAAGGGGCGTGGGGGTCCGGTCCCAGATGTACTGCTGGGAATTTGGACATAGCCGATAACAGACGGACATGGGCTACCGGGCAGGCCGGGTGTGCCTGTCCGCTGGGGACAGAGGTTCAGCTGGGGAGGATGGAAAGAGTCCTGGAGGTGGGGGGTGGTGACGGCCACACAGCGATGTGAATGTGCTGAACCGGTCGAGATGACGAATTGTAGGTTGTGCATTTTTATCACACACATCCTATACTCACAAAATAGACTCCTACTGTTGGCAACATAGGGTCCAGCCTGCAGGCATCCCTCGTGCACCCGTGTCCAGACCCCTGGGATGGAACGGAGTGTGGTCCCAGCACCCCCAGAGGTGGGAGACTGGCGGTCTGACCACACAGTCGGATGCTGACCTAGGTCAGGGAACAGGTACCAACGTCCTTGGGCTGGTCCTCATGCAGGATCAGCCCTTGGCAGAAGGAGTCAGTGCCCCGTGGGGACTGGCACTCCAGGGCAGGAACAGCCTGGGCCAAAGTATGGAGGTTGGAGTCGGCTCGTGGTGTTGGGAGACGTGGCAGGGGTGACCCTGGCTGGAAGAGTCTGCCAAGCTCCCAGGATGCGATAGGGAGAAACGGGGCTCTTTCGTGGGAGACCTCCACTATGAGGCGGCCTGGCCTGGAAGGTGGGGGTCAAATTAAATAACGTTTGTGAGATCCTACCCACCTCTCCCACGGATCCTAATTCATTAATGAGAGGGGACAGGGAGGACATGGTCCTGCCTTATTTCCCATTATTATTCAAATGGGATTGAATTTTTTAATCCTATAATAAAGTGACAATTTCCATTTTCGCAGGCAATTCATTTTCACAAAATGACCAGGGTCATGACCCACTTTGTAAAAATCAGCACTCCGCGATTAAATCAAATACAGAGACAAGTTTAAACAGCAGGGGCCTGTATGTGGGCCTTGGGCTGGGGCTGGTGGCCTCTCTGGGGCCAGCAGCCTGCCCCTCTCTCGGGTCAGCAGCCTCGGCACCGTCCCGGTGCCATCCCAGCTGGCCGCAGGCTCTTCCACAAAACCTCTGTTCTGTTGTGTGCTCTCAGGCCAGTCCCCGACCTCTCTGGGGCTCAGTTTCCTCATCTCTAGAATGGGGGCACCGATGGTCCTTCCCGCTTAGCGTGGGTGAATGGGTGAAATCTAATGAGGTAAAGTGTGTAGAGCACCCAGTGCTCCATGTTGATCGTCCCACTGATTATTAGTTTTAATAATAATATTATTGTGACCTGGGCCCTGCATGGGGAGTGATTTCTGAAGGACTGAGCCATTGGGGCTGGGCTCCCTTCCTCGGTGACCCCCGACTGGGGCAGTGGGTCCCCCATCTCCATGGAGACCAATCCTGGGGCAAAGCAGGGCCCTTCCCTGGCAAGGACCAGCCGGGACCCGTGGGCTCCGCACCTGAGAGCCCAGGCCCCACCCAGAGCACCTGCCCCAGACCTGCCCATCAACCTGGAATCGATATTGCTGAGGATACATGGCGCCACAGTGACACAGGGCCCGTTTCATCCATAACCGATTTTCAGTATTCTGCAATCATGACCTTCCCCACTTTACAGACAGGGACACCAAGGGCTGACCACGGCCAGTGTGTAGTGGAATCAGATTGGATCCTGAGCTCCAACCCAGCCACCCTGGGCCCCTGTGACCTTTCTCCCATGGAGACCCCATGACCCTCGCAGAGCGCGGCACCACAGGACCCAGCATTTGCTGCTCCTGGAGGGGCAAGGGTCATGCTCACCTTGTGGCTTCTGTGTCTGAGCCTCCAAGTGGCTCAGTGAGTGTGGAGCCAGCCCAGATCCAGGGTCTTGCTGCCCTCCGCCAGGCAATGCCCCAGTGGGACCTATGCTCTCCCCACACTCTGGCCTCAGGACCCTCCTGCTACAGCCCACCTGCCCCCAGCAGGCTCCTGGCCTGTGGCTGTGCCACCTCCCACCTGTCTGGCCTGCACAGCCTCTCCGGAGTTCCCCACGCTCCCTCCAAGCAGGACTGAGGCCCTGGAGGACTCAGAGCTGCAGGGCAGGTGAGTCCTGGGTCCACGGATAACTTCACAAAGCAGAGCCACGTTCGCTGGGCTGTGCCGAGTTCCCATCTGGCCTGAACACACCTGGGCCTCCAAGACAGACCCAGAGTCTTCCAACACACCTTGCAGTGAGCGTGAAACACGCCGCCAGGCGCCAGGAGTGGGTCTAGGGGTCTGTGCATCCTGATACTGTGCCCATAACTATTGGATGCGTGAGCAGAGGAGTTTCAGCCCTGGGTAGAGGGGTGTTCACAGGACAGCCCCCAGGTGCAGTGAATGCAGGGAGGCCCGGGGTGGGCTGGGGGAGACTTCTCAGAAGGAGCTGGCCAAGTCCTGAGGGCAGTGTCCTGGGGGCCATGTCCTGGGGACCATGTCCTGGGGGCTGGCAGAAGGCTAGAGTCCCAGGGAAGGGGTGGGCCCTTCTCACTCCAGCTGCCCCAAGCTCTCATCCCCTTTCTAGGTGGTCACCATGTTAGCACAACAGCTCCTCTTGGGGTGTTTTCTGGGGGGAGACAGGATTTGAGGAGGGCGTGGTCCCCAGCCCCACCCTAGGTGGGTGACACAAGGAAGTCCCCAGGTACCCCCACCTGGACCCCTGGGAGCAGCCTTGGCCAGCCCCTCACTGATTCCATTCCTTGTGCTGGGCCCCGGGAGCCAGGTACATGTGGGCTGTGACCTAGGCCCACCCTGCTGGGGCCCACCATGGACTGCCCCACAGGGGTCTGAAGCCCAGGGGAGGGCATGTCCCAGCGGGACTCCTTGGGGAGTTGGTGTCTGAGCCTCAGAGGGGCAGGGACGCACTGCTAGGCTCAGGCCTGGGGGCCACGACGTGGGCCCTGGCTCAGAATCTGACCGGTGAGGCCAGAACCGCACAGAGGGGGCCCAACCAGGTTGCAGCTGGGGGACCCCCAACCCTCTGGGAGTCCCACCTGCTAATTCCTGCAAGTGGGGTGAGGGTGGTGTCAGCTGTCGGGAGGGTTAGGTGAGCGCTGCCCGGCAGTGACATTGGCCACTGTGGGATTTGTCCAAGCAATGACTAAACCCTAGAAGTGTTCAGATTCTCTCCCTAGAACAGAGGAGGAAACTGAGGCACAGTGGGGCGAAGGGGCAGAAGGTGGGGTTGAGCCTGGGTCCGCAGCACCCACACATGTATCCCCCTCCTGCTGCCCACTCCCTCCCATCCGTCACCCACCTGGTCACTGCCTGCCTAACTCGGAAGTGATCTGCACCTGCAGGTGCCTGCGGGGACACTGCTGCCCCCCTCAAACCCCTCCACTTTAATTAGTGCTAAGCCCCCTGGTGCACCCCGGCTGCTGCAGGATGCCGGTAATTAAAGCGGGAATGGCCGCTGGCGGGGCGACCACTGCTGGGGCTCCCCCTGGGGAGGAGGCGCAATCGGGGCACCACCTGGTGCCGGAGAGCTGCTGGCCCTTGCGATGTGCGGGCAGGGGCTCTGGCCGGGTGGTGGGCAGGGGCCACATGAGGAAGGGGTGTGTGTGCCAGGTGCAAGGACCAGCCGGGTGGGGGCACAGGGGCTGGAAAGGCCTGCCAAGGGCTGCGGTGGGGGAGAAAACTGACCTCGCAGGGGTCCTCGGGTGTCTGTTCTAAGAGCAATGGCAGTCACTGCTGTGGGACTTAGCTCGGGGTGACAATCAGATTTGTACAGAGAAAAGTCCCCTCTGGCTGCTGGATGAGTTTGAGGGTCACAAGTGGCCATGGGGGCATCCAGGAAGCCACTGAAGGTGGACACATGGGGCTTAGGAGGGGAACCGGGGGTCACCGGGCTGCAGGAGGGGTGGCCAGGCTATTGGTGGGGCCATGGGGGGAGGGGCAGGTGGAAGGGTGTCAGCGCCAGAGCCGTCCTGGGCCGCGGGTGCCGGGTCAGGGTCCCTGGGTGTGCCGGATGAGCAAGCCCCCCCAGTGCACCTGCCTGCCGCGCCTGAGTGCAGGTAACACTGTCAATTGGTAATTGTCCTGGTCCCTTTATCCTGCGCTTTAATAAATAATTTACCTAAATTATTCACATGGAAATTTCAACATTATTAAAAATTAACCAACTTAAATGAGTCCATGGTAAATAGCTGGGTGGCTCTTCCGAGGGTGGGATGCTGTAGACGGGGTGGGAAGCGGCCCCGAGGTGGAGCTGGGGGGATTGGGGTGCTGGTGGGGCCCAGACTCACACCCTGAGGGGGTGTCGGGGCAGCCTGGAGCCAGGAGACCTTCATCCCCTCGCCCTGTGGGCTGGGCAACCCTGGAAAGTGCCCGTGATGGGATGGCCCGCCCTGCTCGGAGGACTGTGGGGACAACCCGCAAGCAGGGAATGGGCCGCGTGGATGGCGACCCGGGCTCAGTTTCCCCGTCTGGAAGGAAGCGCGTTCTCCTGGCCGGCTGGGCCGTGGGGAGAGAAGCTCCAGGACCAGCAAGCTGGCCTGGCTGTGGGGTGTCCCTGGCACCCGTGGGACCCGGCCGTGGGGTGCCTAGAAGGGAATGTGTGAGCCGACGCTTTGCTGTGACCGTGTCCCAGGCGCTTTCCCCAATTTCTCCTGCACACAGTGAGTCACCCGAAGTAAGTGTCCTATTCAGCTTTATTTATTTTTGTTAAAGGATATAGTTGAAGGGTGCTAGGCTTTGGGGAACATTCTAGCTATCTAAACTAGTTGTTTACAGTGGCGTTGGGTACAAATGGCTGGGGTCGGCGTGGCGCCTGTAGACGGCCCCACAGAAACCCTTCTCGCCTGGAGTGGGACAGAGGCCTGGCTCAGAGAGCCCCCGCCCGGAACAATCCCCTGACCCCGTGCTGCGCTGCCACCAACGCCACTGCGCACTGAATCACCGGCAGGTCTGGGCCTCAGGCGCCGCGATGCCCATGTCAGATGACGTGGCTCAGAGAAGGGAGGGGACAGGTCACCCTGCGAGGGGAGACCAAGCTGGGGTTTGGACACTGAGCCAAGACTGGACTGTCCCATCCTCCCCGGGAGGTGTCCCAGTGTGGACACAGGGCCCTGCAGGCTTGGAGGGGGCTGGACATCCAAGCTCAGCTCCCAGCCCCGCCCCGCTGGGTCCCTAGAGGGTCCATGGTTGGAAAGACCCAAGGATTTTGTGGAGATGTCAATTCTCCCCAAATTCATTTACAGATTTGGTAAAATCCCAAACAGAATCCCAGCACGCTTTTGGTAGAAATTGACATGCTGATTCTAAAATTCATGTGGAAATGCCAAAGGATCTAGAATAACCAAAATAACTTGGAAAAAAAAAGAACAAAGTTGGGGGACTGACACTACCTGACTTTAATACTCGTTTCAAAGCTGCCGAAACAGAGACCGTGCAGAGCCGATGCAGGGAACAGGCAGGTCACCGGAGCCCAGTGAAGAACCCAGAACAGACACACTTACGTGGAAAACAGCTTTTGATGAAGACGCAAAGACAGTTCCATGGGGCAAGGATGCTGCTCCCCCTAAGGTGTGCTGGGATAATTAGATATCCATGTGCGAAAAACATGAAACTCAAAACTGATCTGTACCTCACACCACATAGGAAAATTAATTCAAAATGGATTATAGACCTAAAGGTAATCCCTAAAACTATAAATCTTTTAGAAGAAAACATACAATAAAATCTTTAAAACCGTGGGTTAGGAAAACATTTCTCAGATATGACACCAAAAGCATGATCCATAAAAGAAAATATTGATAAATTGGACTTTATCAAAATTAGAGCTTCTGCTTATTGCAAGCTATTAATATCTTAAGACAAATCAATGAGACACAGGCTAGAAGAAAATATTTGTAAACCATGTATCTAATTTTAAAAGCTTGCATTAGAATATATAAAAAACTTTCAAAATTGAACAATAAGAAAACACCTAAAAATAGGTAAAATATTTGAACAGATCTTTCACCAAAGAAGATGCAAAGATGCTCAACACCGTTGTCATTGGGGAAATGCAGACCCCCTGACAAGACACCACTCCACGCCGGCTAGAATGGCTAAAGGTAAAAGACTGACCCGTGCCAGGCGTTGGCAAAGATGTGCACGTCCTGTGCCCTGCGTGGGGGGACGGAAAGCGGTGCGGGTGCTGTGGCCGGTGGTCAGCCTCAGTGGGTAGAGCGTGGCACGTCCATTCAAGAGCTCCCACTTTGCAACAGGAAGAAAGAACTATTGATATATAAACAACAGATGGACCTTAAAGTAATTATCTTGAGTGAAACAAGCTGGACCAAAAAATGCAGGATTCCGTTTACATGAAATTACAGAAAAAGCTAACCACTCTGCAGTGATAGAGACCAGGGTGGTGGCTGCCTGAGGTTGGGGCAGAGTGTATGGAGGGATCACTAAGGGATAGGAGGACACTTTTGGGGTGAGAAGGATGCTCCTGGTCCCTCGTCCGTTGGGCTGCAATTCCGTCTTTCCCTGAGCCCCAGGCAGGAGCCCTATGCGGAGGAGCTTTTCGTAAGCTGGCGTCTGTTCAAGCAGCCTCATCCCCTCGCCCTCCCGCAGCAGGGGCTCCTATGTGGGCGCGGAGGGCGGGGCCTGTGGCCTGGCTCTGAGGGGACAGAAGAGGGCTCAGCAGGCCTGGGCTCCAGGTTGCAGGGTTCGTGGAGGGGCCAGTGCTAACAGCCTCCTTCCCAGATTCGGGGTCCCAGCCCATCCCAGAGCCCCACGCCTGCTGCCCCAGGCAGGCGCCTTTCCTTTCCCAAGGTGTGACAACCCCAGTTGAAACTGCTGCCCAGTGAGATTGGAACCTGTGGCACCAGGCTCAAGTAGGCCTCTTCCCGCATGTCCTCGCGGCTCCCACCTCGGAGGCTGGGGATTGTGAACAGGCGGGAAGGGCAGAGCTAGGGCGCTGGTGGGGAAGACAGACCAAGGTGACATAGAGGTGTTTGTTCTTGCCCTACCTACAAATAAACCAATGAACAGTGACGGCATGCACCCCCGCCCCCCAGGGAGCTTGACAGCAGGGGTGGCCCCGTCTCACTGGAAATTCCCACAGGTGAGCAGGTCAGAGCCTTGCATCTGTCCCAGCTGCTGTGCGCTGTGCCTGTCTAGCCCGGGCCCAGGGCACAAACAAATAGCATTTGTGTCCTTTAGCCCCAGGACAAGCCCCCAAGGCAGACACCAGCATCCCCATCTCACGGCTGCCCTGGAGGTCTCCGGGAGGGACCAGGGTCTGAGTAATGGCTGGAGAGTTTTGGAGGAGGAGAGGTGGGGTGCGAGCGATTGCATGGGGCGCAAGGGGACCTTCCTGGTGCAAGGAATGTCCCTCCCCAGCCCTGGCTGACAGAAACATCACAGGAGCCACAGACGTCGTTTTAAACTTTCTGGTAAAGATGTCTAAAAAGCAAGAGAAACAGGTGACGTTCATTTCAACAGTGATTGTATTGACTCGCAATGTCACCACTGAGCACGTAGTCACCGTAAAAATCACCAGTGAGGTATTTTACATTATTGTTTAGACTAAGTCTTGGAAACCCAACGTGAATTCACGCGTACAGCCGTCCTCGGCTTGGACAAGCCGTGATGACGCAGCAGCCCCTGTGCTGTAGGGCCAGGCTGTCCCTCTCCGACCATGGCGGTGTTTCGCGAGTGTAGACAGCTGTCAAAACTCATCTAGCTGTATGTGCTTACAGTGGGAGCCTTCTATTGCATATAAATTATATTTTAATACAATTGATTAATTGTGAAATAAGATTGATTGATTTTGATTGATTGAATAGAAAATTGATTTTAAAAAACCCAGGCCTGCTGTCCAGAGCCAGATGGGCGGGGAAGGGGGTTAGACAGCGTCCCTGGGACACACTTGCGTGTGGAAGCTGAGGGGGCCTCCTGGTCACGGCTGCCGCCCAAGCAGAGGTGCAGGTGGAGGGTTTAATTAAAGCTGTGGCTGCGCCTCACCTGGGGCAGGAGCGCAGTGAGGCCACTAGCCCATGGGGGAGGGCCTGCTCCTTAGCCCGTGTGGGGCGACTTGGAGTTAATAAAATCACGGCCACAACACGACCCAGCAGCCGCTCCCTGCCCTCCTGAAGGCCATGGCCAGGCCCCTCATAAAAGGTTATTAAGGAAAGTAAATAACTCAGCCGTGGGGGGGCCCTGGCAGAGGCATCTTGGGCCCCTGGGTGACAGGGTAGGATGGGGTTCCCGAGGCTGTGGTTTCATCACAGTATAAGAAGGGGTGGAGGGCGTGGCCGCCTGAATCCTGCCTGGAGATGCAGGTTATGAGTGAGGAGAGAATTAGGGGGTCAGGGTTCCGTTGGAACCCTCGGAGGTTCACGTCCCGCTGGTTTGCAGTGGGGGCGTGTGCTGCGGAGGGACCTCAAGCTGTATCTGCAGTACGGTGCCGAGCTGGGGTGGCCACTCCCAGGCCCCTCCGTGGGGCCAGGGTGTGAGGATGACAGGAGGCCAGGTCACAGCGGCTCCTCTGTGAAGAAGTCAGGAGAGGATTTCTTTTCTTTTCGACTTTGACTTTGGGGCCCCTAAGCTGTCAGGGGGAGCACTTTTTGTCTTGCCCTGGAGGACCCTGAAGAGCCGTAGGTTGGGATTCTGTGGGGAAACTACGTACCATCCCAGGGGTCTGGGAGCTGCCTGCATAATTTATAGGATGGTAGCCAGAACACTCACCCTTCCCTCAGCCTGTTTGCTTATCCGCTAGTGGTGACATCAACAGAAACATGGGAGGATGAACAGCTACAGCTCCTGCGAGGTTGGATGGACCCAGGCTAGTTTGGCCAGAGGTCGGCACCCAGCCCACCCCCTGAAGATCCTGGGACCTCTAGCAATGGGCCCCCGGCAGCTGCCAGGCTTGGGTACTCAGGCCCAGGGCCCAGAGGCTGCGTCTGCCAAGGCCTTTCCACAGCCACCTCCTCTGGCAGTGAGATTTCAAAACCTACCTCAAGGCTATGGTAATCAAGACAGTGCAGTCCTGGCATCAAGATAAACATATAGATCAAGGGGATAGAATTCAGAGACCAAAAATCAACCCTCACACTTACGGTGAATTGATTTGCAACAGGGTGCCGAGACCATTTGATGGGGAAAGCCTTTTCAACAGCTGGTGCTGGGAAGACTAGGCATCCCCAGGCAAAGGCATGAAGGTGGACCCCTGCCTCACGCCATACACAAAAACTAGCTCAAAATGATCGGAGATCTGGAAGTAAGAACTAAAACTGTAAGCTCTTAAAAGAAAAGGTAGGAGCGAATCTTCATCACCTTGGCTTAAACAAAGCCTCCTTCAGCATGGCATGAGAGTCACAACTGACAGAAGAAAAAAATAAATTGGACTTCATCAAAATTAAAAACTTTTGTACTTCAAAGGACACTATCTGGAAAGTCAAAAAACAACCCACAAAATGGGAGAAAATTTTAGCAAATTTGTATTTGGTAAGAGACTTACGTCTAGAATACATAAAGACCTATTACAACTCAGTCATAAAGAGACAATTAATCCAACTTTTTAAATGAGCAAAGGATCTGAACAGACATTTTCCAAAGATGATATACTAATGGCCACTAAGCATGTGAAAATCTGCATCATCAGAAATCAGGGAAATGCAAATCAAAACGAGAAACCACCTCATACCCTCTGGGATCGCTAAAACAAAAAGGACAGATAATGACCAGTGTTGGTTAGAATGTAGAGAAATTAGAACCTTCCCACACTGCTGGTGGGTGTGTAAAATGTTGCTTCCGCTTTGGCAAAGTTTGAGAGTTCCTTAAAATATTAAACACAGACCTACCATATGGCTTAACAATTTCACTCAAGAAAAATGTGTATCTACCCAAGAAAAATGAAGACATACATCCATATGAAAACTTATGCATGGTAGTAGTGTTCATAATAGCCAAAAAGTGAAAACAACCCAAATGTCCCATCAACTAATGAATGAATAAGAAATGTGGTCGAGCCACACAAAGGAATATTATTCAGTCATGAAAAAGAGTGAGGTACTAACACACGCTGCAGCATGGAGGAACCATGAATGCATTCTTGAAGAGTGAGGGACCAGACACGGGGACCACATCTGTGTGACGCCACCTGTATGAAATGTCCCGAGGAGGCAGGCAGATTGGAGGTTGCTGAGAGGTTGGGTCGAGAGGAAGTCAGGAGTGCCTGCCCATGGGGACAGGGTTTCCTTTTCAGCTGATGGAAACGTACTAAATTTCATTCTGTTGATGGTTGTCCATCTCTGAAAATGGGTTAAAAACCATTGACTTGTGCATTTGAACGGGCGAACCGTGTGGTGCGTGAGTTATGTGTCAATACAGCTGTTGAAAACCATGTGGGGTGTGTTTGTGTGATCTACTGAGCACACTGGGCGGTGCCTCCTGCGGTGTCAGGGTTCTGCCAAGTCATGAGGGTCCGCCTCCCCTGGTGCGCTGTGGCATGCCTGGGGTGCTCTGAGAATCAGCCCCCCAGCCCCCTGCGTCATCAGGGCCCGCCCTGGGAACTCTGCCTCTGCCTCAGGGGTGCTGATGTGCCCTAGGCTGGACAGCAAGGGCAGCGAGCACCTCGTCGACCCCACCCTGGATGTGCGAACAGGGAGGGAATCACAGTCACGGTGACGGCCACCATGTGCCCCACCACCCTCGTGCTGGGCACAGATCCCCAAGTATCTCCAAGTCTCAGTATCAGGACTCCATTGTTCCGATGGGGACACTGAGGCTTGGAGAGGGGAAGGGACTTGTCCAAGCAAGTCAGGAGAAGAGCTAGGACCTGGACCCAGGTTGGTGGGACCCCAGGGCAGTCACTCGCCCCAGAGGATACCACTCAGGGCTTGATTCCCCTACGGAGGCTCCCTGGCATCGACAGGATGAAGACAGTGCCCCATTGGCCCAGAGGCTGCCCTCGGCCACCGGCCTGTCCACCTGCAGCCTGGGAGCATGGGGCCAGGGGATCCTTGAGCCCCTCTCAGGCCCAAGAATGGCAGGAGGGGCTGGGGGCCGCGCAGAGCCAGCCAGCCCTCCTGGGGGCTCTGGCAGAGGGAGTGAAGGCTGTCTGTCTCCGCCCAGGCTCACCCACCTGCTGCCCTCAGGGCTTGGCAGACTGGGTCTCAACTGCCCACCTGAAGGGCACACAGCTGGCGCCCAGCACTTGCGAGCTGTTATCGTTCTTTTCTGCCTGCCCAGGCTCCAGGCCCCCCCAAGCCAGAGGTTTTCCCAACAGCTCTGAGGGAGGCTTCATTGAGAGCTGGAGGCAGTGCAGAGAGACCCCTGGGAAACCGGCTGCCTCCAGAGACTCCAGCGCCATCGACGGCTGGGGCCCAGCAAGGACCCTTCCTAGTGTGGTGGACCTCGCCTCTGAATTAATCTGGATTTTTAAGCACAATTAAAGAGGTAATCAGGGTCAGAAGCGCCTTTCAGACACAGTTTAGCACAAAATCCTAATGCAGGAATTACACAAATGGATATTGTCAATATAATGGATTCCCACCAATTGCACCAGGCAAGTCCGCGCCAGGCTGTGCGCCGTGAGCGGCCGGGGCTAATTTCGGCTGGGCGGGGAAACGGAGCCGCGCGGGGGCTGCCGCTCCACATCCATTACCGGGGAGCTTGTAACACGTTTCAGGGAATTCATTAGGGAAAGAAAACAGTAAAATTTGAAGTTATTTGTAAACCTGACAGGGAAAACATGCATCATTTCTCGGGAGGAAGTGTGTCGATTCCAGACGGAGCCTGGTGGGGGTGGAGGAGCCGGAGGCTCTGGGCGGCAGGGGCTGCAGCCTCAGGGTCCGTCCTAGGAGGGTGGTGGGAGCCTCCCAGTCCCCAGCCTCTTTGTCAGCACTCGATGACAGCCCAGAGAGGGCAGGGCCTCCCCAGCCTCACAGCACCTGATGGAGCCCAGAGAGGGCAGGGCCTTGCCCACAGTCACACAGCACAGGGCCAAGCTGGTCAGGAGCTGGGGAGGAGCAGGGCTGAACCCCGGGTTAGTAGTCCTGCCCACATTTGCAACCAGCAGGGGGTCAGGTCAAGGTGGGGACCCCATCCCCTTTGCTCCCTTCCTCCAGCAGCTGAGGACGCTCTCAGTGGCTCCCCCAGCGGAAAGCCCCCTCCCTGCCCACCTTCCCGTCTCTCCTGCAGGGGTTCCCACACACAGGCCTGTCTCCCACGGCCCACCTGTCCACAGGTGGGTTCCTGCCCCCCAGCTCTGAGCCACAGGCTCACTTCAAACGTCCCCCCCGACCCTTGGTTCCCTGATCTCACATTTCTTGCCTGCTCTGGGGCTGCTGGTCCTGACCTTGACCCTCAGACACTCACACCTGCAACCCCAGCTCCATTACCGGACGGGTGGCCGTGTGCCACCTTCAGGGCCACATATCAGTGCCCTGGGTGGTTGGGAGGGGAGAACTGCATCCCAGGTGACAGTGGGTCTGGGGTCTTGGTGGACAGCATGTGCGCAGGGCCAGGCGGGGGACAGCCTTACTCTCTGCCCCACCATCTCCGTGAGCTCCGCACTCCTGGTGGGGCGAGGACATGCGCCCTGTGACAGGCATGAAACCCATGGAAGGAGGGAAGGTGGAGAAGGGGCAACCTGGGCTTCCTGTGGGAGGGACAAGAGGATGAGGGGGTAGGGGGAGGCAGAGGCCTGGACGTCCACAGCTCTCTGAAGGTCCAGGTGCCGAGCCTCCCGTCCAAGGAGGCATCAAGGCTGCGAAGGGGCTACTGCTCCCAGCCAGCTCAGCGTGGGACGGAGCCTGGGAGCTGGAGGGGGCTGGAGTGGCAGCAGGTACACAGTAGGGCGGCGTGAGGGACACTGACCCTGCAGCGTCTCGCCTGCCACACCTGCCCCAGGGGTTCCGGGGGTAGCGCTCGTTCCCTCGGGGGAAGGGACCACCCCTGGCACTGGTCAAGGGGACGGGCCTGGGATTCTGGGGCTGTGGACAGAGGCTGCCAGTGTCCACCCTCTCAGGCAGCCCCAGGCCCTAGACCCTTCAGGGTGTGCCCCATTCTCCCCACACCCTTGGGCTGGGTAGGGGTGGCACCCTGGCGTGAGAACACGGCACTGAAGCTGCCCCTTCCGGCCCAGTGCAGAGGTTAATGGAGACAGCGAGTGGGGACCTGGAGACCCCCAGCCAGGGGCCGGCCCGGGAGGAGTCCCTGTCTCTTCCGGCCAGGACAGAATGACCCAGGATCAAAGCTCAGGGGTTTATGAGCCGAGGGGGGAAGCAGCCGGAACGGGCTAGGGGGGCCTGGGGCTGCCTCCGCCCTGAGGAGCTGGATGGGGGGAGGGCAGCTCAGGGCCGGCGCCAGGGCTCGGGGGGAGGGTACCTCCTCAGTGGCAGGCACAGCTGGGGGTTCTCATCCTCACAGGAGCCCTATGAGCCACTTGACAGATGGGGAAACTGAGTCTCTGGGCCAGACAAGGCCACAGAACCAACCAGCAGCCAAGCTGGGATCAGACCTGAGCTGGGATGAACACTCGTTGCCCTGACCCCAGCTGGGGCCACCCACCCTGAGTGGGGCCCTGTGGGGGGCGTTCTGCTTGTGGGTTGGTGGGCGGGGATGCCACCAGCCCGAGGCTGCAGACGAGTGGACAGGAAGACAGAGGCGATGAGGGCATGAGCCGTCTCCTCCCCAGCTGGGGACCTCAGTGAGACCCGGCGGCCAGGGTCTCCGCCTCTGGGCCGGGAGGTTCAGGTACTGGGTCGGGAGCTGGAGGTGAACAATAGAGGCCTCTTCATGGAGCCCTTTCAACCCCTCATGCTGGGTGGGTCTGTGTCCCCGTCTCTGTCTCTGTCTGTTCCAGCCAGCCTCCCACTCCTGCCTGAACACCTGAATCCACCTGGCACTGCCCCTTCCCCTCCTGCTGTGTCCCCCACGGAGCTTCGGGTCTCCCCCGGGTCCTGGGCCCCAACCCTCCACCCGGGTCCTGCCAGGGCCCAGCTGTGAGAGTAGGATTGACCTGGGCTCCAGATGGCAACCCCCCATGGGGTTCACGCCCTTGGGCTCCCGTGACTCTCCCCAGGCCTCCAGCCCCTCCCTCGGGCTGCTCAAGGCTGCCCAGTCAGGGCGAACAGCAGAGACAGACTCAAGCCCTGCACCTCTGCCCCGAGTGGACTCCTGGCCCCACCAGGCTGCACATCCTGAGCCCACCAGGTCTTCCACACCCCAAGGCCCGCCACGCCCACCACCAGATGTGCCCCCTCCAGGACGCTCCTCCTCACCTGGGAGGTCCTGCCCCACCCACTGTCCCCTCCCCAGAAGCAAGACGTGCTGGCCGCGGAGGCCAGTGGCCCCCAGCCCCGCAATGTGACCAAACACTGCAGCTTTGCTGGGGCCTGGGGGCTGGCCTCCCCCAGAGGGCACGTGCACTGTCCTGGGACCCTCTGCACTCACCCTCAGGACAGGCCTGCTGATGACGGCGGTGACTTGGGTGGACTCTGGGCCTCCCCTCCTGTGGGGACTCTGCGTTGGAGGTTCCCAACAGCCCTTCTGGGTCAACAGCTATTATCTCCCCTACTTACAGCTGTGGAAACTGAGGCTCACGAGCAAACCCCTCCCGCTCCCGCCTCCCTTCCCTGCTCGGTCACCCACTTGGTGCTTTCGGGAGGGTGGATTTTAATTAAGCCAGTTTGTAACCACCTGTCTGCATCCGCGCTTAATAAAACTCAGAGGAGTTTACATTTTTTGGTCTTATTTAAAAATCTCATTGCTACTGCCAGTGTAGGGGAGAGAGGTCCTCACAAAGGAGGCCATGTGCCCAGCTCTGCGCTCCCAAGAGCCTCAGGGTGGCTGGCAGAGAGGGTCACTGGGCAGCCCCAACCATCGTCCCTCCAGGGAGGGACAAGTACCACCACCTTGCCTGGCTGTGGTCCTATCTGTCCAGGGACACCCACAGGGGTCTCAGGGTTCTCCTCTTCCATCCCCACAAGCCCTGCTTGCCTCCCGGGAACGGGAACGTGGCGATGATCAGAGCAGAGAACACCTGCCCGTCTGCTTAACTTTGCAGGCAGCTGCAGCACAGGCAAAGGCCCAGGGGCATCTGGGAGCTGAAGGCAGGTGCTGGGTGGGGTGGGGCGTGGCCAGAATTTGGCAGAAAGACAGGCAGGGGCTGTGCCTCCGAGGGCACAGGCGGTGGGCTTGGGCTTCCCTCAGGAGGCAGATCGGTCCACTCTCACTGCCCCTCCCGTGGACCCATCCCACGAGAATTTATCGAGGACCTACTACGCGATGGGGCTGTCGTGGTGCCAACACGATGGCTCACTCCGCACGTGGCGCTTGGGCTCTCTCAGCTTTTTAGAACATGGAATTTGTTATCGAACTGAAAACTCAGGTGAGTTCACATAAAACCTGCCTTTCTGGCTGCTTGTAAAACACGAGCAGATCCCCAGGGGGCAACGTTGAGCTGGCGCTGACAGGCGGCTCCACCTCTGCGGGGAGACTGGGCAGGGCTGCCAGGTGTGGCCTCGCAGGTCGCAGGTCGCACAGCCTTCACCTGGAGGTGCCTGGCAGGTCAGCAGCGCTTCCTGTCTCACCACAGCCTTGCCCTGGGGCCTTGGCACGGAGCCACCCTCCAAATCCAGGGGTCTCCGTGCTGCATCCCCCACAAGTGTGCCCCAGGCACAGGGCCAAGAGCAGCAGAAGCCCTGCTAGAAGGCCCTGCATGGCGGTCAGCGCACTTCCCAGCAGGGGAGGGCAGCCTCCTGGCCTCTGACCCCTGCCCACCCTAGCTTGGCTGCGAGGCCTTGGCCGGAGTCTGGGACGGGCACCTGGGGGGCTCCAAGGCCCACAGTACTGAGCAGGGCCAGTCTGGGTGGCGGGGGGACTGCTGCTCCGTCCAGGAGGCCCCAGGAGCTGGGACGCTTCCCTGGAACGCTGTCCGCCCGAGACTGGTGCTGACAGACCGACTAGCAGGTTAATAAGTGCTCTCCTTCCTCGTGAAGGCTAATGAAATATTAACCAGCCTGGTGAGGTCAGCAGAAATCGCTTGGTGGCGGCACAGTGAGATGCGTTTAATTAATTCTTCTGCGGAGGCTCTGGCCGAGGGGTCCGGCTCCCCGACCCCACTGCCCTCCAGCCCCCCAGGCCCCAGCCGCTCAGCACCCCTCACGGCCCCCTCACCCTCATTCCCCAACCCAGGAGGTGAGTGGTGGGGCTACGTCCCCACTCACCCTTGTCCAGGCCCCACCTGTCCCACCCTCGGTCTCCTGGGGCCTGTGGCTGCGTGAGGTCGGAGTGCGGCTCCCAGTGCAGTCAGTTCTCTGCTGTCCACAGGGCAGGGCCTGGGTGGGGTTTGCATCCTCCAGCAGCACAGGACGGCGCCGAGGGGAGGGGCCTATGGACATGACAGGCAGGGCTCAGTGGCTACTTGTAATGTGCCCTGAGCAGGGCTGGGCAGGGCTGGAGGGGACGGTGGCAGGTCTTTGCCTCTCCATCCGCCATCTGGTTACAATCAGAGAAGGTCCCTCCCGCCCACCACCCCAGCAGGGGCTACCCAGGGGGCTCCCCCAGAGAGAACCCCAGGCCATGGGGTGCTCACGGGTACAGGCCGTGGGGTCCCCAGGCCACAGTAGAGTCAAAGTCGGAGTCGCTGACGGGGCAGCTATTGCTTCGGGCCCTCCCCTGGGGCGCCCCGACCTGTCTTGGGCGAGCCTCCCGGAAGACAGGTTGGAGCCCTGCACTGGGTCTCTGCTCCAGGTCCGTGTTAATTTTTTATTTATTTGAAAGCGGGACTGGAAGCGGTTTCGAGTGCGTCTAAAGTAATTAGGAGCTCCCGCTGATGGATCGCACTGGAGGGACGTGGGGATTATTTATTACCAAGTCACTTGCCGGAAAGGTTAGAGGCTGAGAAGTAATTATTTTTCCTTTCTCTCTGCCCCCACCCAACCTCTCTGTCTAAAGGGGATATTTTGTGGGGGGTGGGCAGTTTGGAGGTCTTGGGCCACCCAACCCCCTGCCCTAGGAGGTGAGGCCTGTGCCAGGAAGATCCGGGTCACAGAGCCTCTGAGGGGTCCGGCTCACCCCTCCTTTCTCATTTTTATCCCTCTTTTTAGTTCCCTCCCTAGTGCATGTTTCCCCAGGAGGGGAAAGCGCTCACTCGCTGTGTGCTGTCTCCTCGTGGAGTTCGGGGCACCCCAATGTGTGCTGTTGGGCAGAGTGGCCCAGGAAGCGGGCACAGCAAGGTCAAAGGTCCGGTGGGAATGGGCTGGCACCCACAGGGTGGGGCCCGGAAGGGCTCAACAGAGGCCACGCTGAGGATCATGGACTTTGTTTTGAGTGTTCTGGGAAGCCTGGGTGGGTTGGGAGCAAGGAACACGTGATCCACCAGCTCTTCTCACCCAGTCAGGGTGGGCTTTCAAAACCACAAAACTCATCCTGTCCCCTGTGACCAGTCCAGTCTGGCCTAGCACCCCCCACCCCTCTTACAGCAGCTTTTCTCACTTCCAGGGAGCTGCCGGTCCAACAGGAAGCTGGCAGGCCCAGGGGACAAAAAGCCCAGCCTGCCTTGCTTCAGCAGAGGAGGGAGTTTGTTGCTTCCTAGAGCTAAACTATCTGGGGCAGATTCCTGGCTTCAGGTGTGGCTTGATCCAGGGCTCAAATGCCATCACCAGGATCCGTTTCTAAGATCTGATGTTTCTGAGATGGTGGTTCCACACTCAGGCTCCAAAAACTATCCAAGGATTTCCACTTTCTAGGGGCTAGATTTATTCTCCCATCTGAAACAACAACAAAACCAGACAAAAATGTAAGAAACAATGGTTTTCAAGACACTGGAGGTCAGGCAGTGAAGAACAGTGATTCCTGAGAGATGCGGGTGGGGGAAATGGAGTGAGTCTTGTTATTGAGAGAGTTTCCAGGCCACAACACAGGGAGGGTGAGCCCAGGCATAGCCCTACAGACTCCCTGGATTGAAGAGACAGAGCTAAGAGTCTAAGGTGCAAAGTGGGGCTTAAGTTTGCAGGACGTGGGCACCAAAGGAGAGTCCTGAGCCAAGAGGGAAGATTTGGGAGATCCGCAGAGGGTGACTCGCGTATTCAGCCCAGTACGAATTAGTTCACGAGTATGGACAAATTATCCAAGGCCTGGAGAAGAACCTTCTGGAAGGATCAGAGAACAAGGCCCAGTGCTGACGCAGGGCTGGGAAGAGTGTCTGCTTCCCCAGGCCAAACTCACAGTGGAAAAGCGCATCATCCACAGGCTCTTGGGAAGAACATTCAGGAAGGTCTTGCCTGGGTAGTGGGAACAATTAGCTCTAGACCGAGAACTTCTCCAGCTGCACTAACCCAATAACCACAGCAAGACTGGAAAGTGACTTAACCACATCCTAAAACACAGCTCAAGTGTATTCACAGGATATAAAAATATCTAGCAACCAACAGGGACACATTCAGTGTCTCCACCCAATCAAAGGTCATCAGGCATTACGAGCAACAGCAGAACGTGACCCACAACGAGGAGAACACTCAACCGGTGGAACTGACCCCGGTGCTCCGATGAGCAGACAAGGACATTAGCTCAGTTACTGTAACTGTATTCAATGTGTTACCAAAAAAAGTTAGGTAGAAACATGGGAGTTATAAAAAAAAGACCCAAATTGAATTTCTGAAAGTGAAAGCTACAATGTCTTAGATGAAAAATACACCAGACAGTATTAAGAGCAGATTAGACATATCAGAAGAAACTATTCAGAATGAAAAACAGAGAGAACACTTTTCACAAAAACTAAACGAGTGTCAGGGACCTGTGGGACGATGTCAAGCAGCCTAACGTGTGGGTGACTGAGTTCCCGAGGGAGACGGGTTAGAATGCCTTTTTGAAGAAATAATGACTGAAAATTTATCAAATTTGATGAAAACTACAACCTCACCGATAAAAGGTCAACATGCCCTCAGTTTAAGAAACATGAAGAAAAGCACAAGACGGTAAGGCATAATAAGATTACTCAAAACCTGTGACTAAAGGAAAATCTCGAAGGTAGTCAGAGAAAATGCACACATACAGAGGGTAAAGAGAAGGACGACAGCAGACTTCTCGCTGGAAATAC